>QJNY01000035.1:0-270331 GCA_004155945.1 Monosporascus sp. mg162
TTTTTTCAAATCGACGTACGTTGGGTAAGCTTCGGGCAGTTGTAATGCGATGCCTTTTTATCGCTTTTTGGCTTTTGCGCCGACGTAGCGAATAATTTATAAAGCTTTGCTTTTTCGGCCTGTATAATCGCCTGTTATTCGGCTATCTACCGGAAAAGTTCCGACTATTGCTTATTTTTCTAGCGGATAATTTCCAAGATCTGTTCGTTGCTAAGGGGTTCAAATTTCTCTTATTTTACGTTTTAGGAGGTTATTATCGTACTGCGTCCGTTATCCGACCGTTCGACTGACGGTTGTCGGAATACGTTTCGGTTACGTACGTAAGGTAATTTATATTTTTAAGGGACGTAATATTCTTGTTAGAGCTTTATAATAAGTTTTCCTGTATGCATTTATATCGTAACCGATCGTTCGTCGATCGGATTTAGATCTATATTTTTTTCTATAAGTAAATTAGGTTCGTACTATAATTTATCTTTTTTGCTTTTAATAATTTTCACGTTACTTTTTATGGTAAAAATGGAAGAATAATAAAATAAGGCATAATTATATACTAAGTAATGTAATCGCCAGCCAGTCGTAAAGTAAATTCCAAAAAGTAAATGTATTAGGTTACTTTTATTTGGCGTTCTTTAATGCTACTAGATGGTTATTTGTATTAATATGTAGGTCGGTGGCTGGTTGGTTACTAGGCGTAGACCTATCGGGGCTGTGTTCTCACATATATCTATATACCGTAGTTTTGTTTGTAATAAGGCGACGTCGACGTAAATAAACCGTATTATTTATTAATTATCGCATTATATATTTAACGGTTTAAGATTTAAAATAAGTTTCAACTTTTTAATTAATCGAAAATTAAACAAAGTTTTTTTTATAACATATATAAATAATAATACTTCCGTTTATGTTACAAAGTAATTATTAGGTTTTATTTACTCACCCGTTAATTTATTACTTTTTTAAATAACTTTAACGTGCCATACTATTAAACGGTCCAGACAAGTAAGCGGACCAATTTTGTATACATTCTAATTACTTATCTTCAATTGCCCGTTTCTTAACATTAACAATATAGAACGACTTACTAAACAAGGGAAAATAAAGCTAGCTATTTAAGCTAAAAAACGAAACCCGAAACTTAATTATGCGAAACTTAGTTTTATATATAAAGTTACTCTACCGACCTTAAAGGCTCGATATCGCGGTAAATACGCCCGAGCCGATATTATCCCTCCTTTACAGAAATTGACGGCGACCGAAGAAAAATCGATTGTCGACCAAATCCTTAACCTAAATACGCAAACATTTCCTATCCGGCTTTAGCATATTGAAAATATAACAAGTTTATTACTTACTTAACGCGTTATAAAACGCGTTGGAATTAACTGGGCGTCGAAAATTATTAAATGGCAAAAAAAAATTTCAAACGCGTTTAAATTGGAAAATCGATTATTAACAGATCCTATCCAAAAATCCAAAAGCATTTCCCAAGTAGTTCGAACTTATTCGGGTTATAATCGCGAAATACGGTATTGCAAAAAAGGATATTTACAATTTCGACAAAACTAGATTTTTAATAAAGCTTTTTATAATAACGGACATAGTAATTACCAATGCGGAAAAACTTAAACAACTGAAATGAACGCAATAAAAGAATAAAAATAAATTACAATTATTTAAGCTATTAATTCCTAAAATTAAACTATACCATTATTTATTATTATAACGAGAAAAAATTATTTTAAATTTTAATACCGTAATAACTTACTGCCAGCAGGCGATTAAAAAATCCCATTAAGTAATAATAACTAGATAACAAATAAATTAGGTTTCGAATAAATCTAGTATTTTAATAAGCATATTCGGACGCGTACGAAAAGTTCGAAACGTCTTTTTATCCTCGACGGCTATAAAAGCTACTATTCGATAAAATTCGAAAAATATTACGCTGACAATAACATTATTACGCTTTATATGCTTGCGCATTTTTCGTATCGGTTTTAACCTTTTAATATATCTTATTTTTTTTTATTTTGAAACGCGCTTATTCGCGGTATATCGAAAACTTAATACGAAGTAATCATACTTATATTACCGAAGAAAATTGCTTCGCGGGCTTTTACGACGCGTTCCAAACTGCCATAATATCCGATAACATTAAATCTAAATTCGCGAAAGCTGGTTTTGTTTTATTCGATCCTAATAACGTTTTTTCCGAAATAGAAATTCCTTTAATTATGCCTACGCCGACCGTTTCCCCGCTAATCTTTGCCGGTTCCATTCGTCCTTTACCCGCGAAAACCCCTAAAAATATTAAGAAAATACCGCGGTAATTACGTTACTTGCAGAAAAAGATTATAAACTAATAAGATAGCTCGTTAACTAAAATAGCTAAATCGATTTATTTTTTAACTAAAACTTACTTATTAGTTTTTTACGAAAATATTTTTTTCTAGGAAAAAGCTATTCAATTACGGGAAACGAACCACATTTTAAGCAAACGTCGCAAAACCTAAAAGAAAACGGAGATTAAAAAACGGAACATTTATTACATAAAAACGATAAGCTTTTTTAGCCCAAAAAGAAGAAGGTAGTGAAAAAATGCAGCCAACAGCAACTGAAGAGGGTTGTCGTAAAAGGGTGAAGACCAAGGAACGGAAGTGTAGCGTTTACGGCAAGCTCGGACATAATGCGCATACTTGTAAAGAAGTTGTAGATATATCTAGCCAGAAAAATCCAATTAATTTGAATCAATGCGATATATTATTATTAATTATTTGAATTTGTTGTTGCAAAGTGCTAAGAAAGGGTCCGCTCACTGCTTTGGACCGTTCAATGGTGTGGCACGTTATAATGTAAGCTTAAAAACGTTTTCGATCGATCGTATTATCCGTAAAAAAAAAAACATCGTTTTAAAAATTTAACGAATTTTTATTTCGAATTATAATGTTAACGTTTTGGTTCCGATTAAATATAATATACCTCGATCAGTAGTTTTATAATATACGTTATTAAAATTCAGGTTAAATCGGGTAAGTTGGAATATCGTAAAGGCTATATTAAGTTGCGTATTAACTGCTACGTACAGGATAGAACCCATTTTTTTTAGGATTTGTTAACGGAACCTGGATAAGTTAAATCAGGATTCGGCAATAATTTAACATTCGTTATTAGCGTATTTGAGAAATTATTTAAAAAATATTTGAACTAGATTAATTAGCTTATTTATAAAGTCGGAATAAGATAATTAGATTTTTCTTTTAGCTTTATCTTTAATTATTTCGATACCAAAAAGCTATTATAATATTTTCTCTTTTATAACAGTATACTGTTCCCGTATTTGTTAGATGAACTGATCGACGAAGTTCTTAAATTTTTTTTGCGGTATATTGTTGTAATATCGTTTACAAACAAGAGAAAAAGTATCTTTTACCGAATAAAATAATAAGGCTCGTAAGGAACGGGGCGAAGTTTTAATTTTGTAAATATTTTAATAAAGGTTTTTTTGCTATAGCAAAGATAATTCTCTTAATTTATATAATATCTTTTTAATTAAAAAGATTTTGTTATGTTATAAATCTTTTAAAGGCGTTTTTATATATATTTTATAAAATAGATTAGCGTTAACGAAAACGTTTATAGCATTATCTTACTTAAACTTTAGGTTAAACTTAGCTGCAATAGCGATTAAGGTTTAAAACGACCTTTTAGCTAATATAGATACGTATATATCGCTATAAGCGTTTTTAAGTTTTTAATTATTACGTACGACGAAACGTATTTTGCATTTTTATAACTAATTATGCTTATTAAACTTATAAACTTATACTTATATATACTTTAAAACTTGTTTTTCTTTAGCAAGAAATTAATTAACGGCTTTCTAAGATTACATTTTCTTAGAGCTTTGTAAATAAATATTTTCGGCTTTACAAAACATTCTTTTTAACAGTATATATTTAGCTTTTTATAGCTTCGTAGCGGTAACGGTAAGTTGCGTTTATGTACTCGGTTTAACGATTTAAATGTCTTTTTATTTGCTAAAGTATTATAACTCTCCGATTAAGGTAGCGCGTATTTTGGGTAATTAAGTTCCTTAAATTTTCGCAGCTTACTGGCCGGTTATCGTACGTACTTACAAAAGGGGTTAAACGTTTTGTATTAGATACGGGTTTTTATACCTTATATTTGTTTCGGATAATACCTTTTTAGTACGGAACATATAGAGGCTTATGCTTATTACTCGTAAAGTACTTTCGTTTTTTACCGTTATTTTAGGTTGAATAATATTAAGAGAGTTTAGGGTTACTTTTATTTTTTTCGTCGGCGTAATGATCGTAACAGTTATTAGGGTAAACGTTAACGGAAGTGATAGATTAAGGGATAAAAATAATTCGAATACAGCGGTTGTATAGGGATAATTAGTTTTTTGCAATTAGGTTTTTTTTTAATCTGTACGCCTTTTACGTTAGTACTTTTTTAGAATATTTCTTTTGCTTAGCCGGTAATTAAATTGTTCCGTTTGGATTTTTATTTAATTTTTTATATATATTGCGTAGTTATTAACCTAATTAGGGATTTTTACCTGTCGGAGTAATTTTTAAAGCTTTTCCTTTATAACGTGTAAAAAGTTGGTTTTTAGGTCCTTAATATTATCTAAAAAGATGGCCTTTTCGTTGAATTGTACGTTTCAAATGATAATAACTTTGTTATTTAGTAAGTTTTAAATTTCGTAGATATTCGTAAATCGATAGCCGATGAAGTAGCCAATTTATACTTTGGGATTTAACTTTTAAAGTTTTTGCTTTTTCTTTATGGCAGTAGCTGTTATAGCGTAAGCCATATAACCGTATATTCGCAGATAGGCTTATTAAGGCTTTTAATTAAGTATTGCAACGCCGTTTTTATACAATAGGTAAATATAGTAAACCTCGTATAGGATTTGCCAAAAAAGTGCGTATTTAGAGGTATGGTTATATAAATATACTGTAACTTTCAAGATGTATACGATTAAAAACGAAGGTAACTTAACGCTATTTCGTATCATAGTTACTTTTTCCTTGATTACATTTTTAAGCGTTTTGCACCCCTGTTATAGGCTTGGGTATACGGTGTTAAAGGTTTAAATTTAATGCTAAAAGAAGACGACTGAAGTATATTTCGAAGTTGATAATTTTTCAAGATTTCGTTGTCGTATTCGAATATCTGTAGAAAAACCTTGTTCTGATTTTTGAGGATTTTTAGGAGGTGCCGAAAAGGTATAATTAATATATCTCGCTTTCGGTTTTTAAGATATATATTCCAAATAAAACCTAAATATCTGTTGGTAGCAAATATAAGATATTTATATCTTTTAAAGTTTTTTTCAAAATTTGTAAAGTTGATAGTAATTCTTTATTTTAATCGCAAAGCCTTTTTCTTTAGTTCGCGGCGTATTACCTTTTTGGCCTTCGTTTTGCTATATGCTTGGTATCCGACTGCTATAAAAGCCTTTAAGTAAATTTCTTTTACATAAAATTGCAATTAGGTGATTATTTCGGGCCTTAAATATTTTAATCTTAAGTGCCAAATCGTACCGTTACCGATTCGTAGTAATTTCGTTATATATAAGTTAACGTTTCGTTTATAGATTGCTAAGATTATATAGGTAATTATTATATTAATACTTTTTAATCACGAACTAATTAAATTTGTTTAATAACGTAATAATTACGTAATCGTACTTATTTCGAATAAAATTATTAGGCTTTTTATTGTTTTATTAGTACCACTTTGTCCGGAATTGCCGGAAAGATATTAAGTTATATACGAAATTTTCGCAGTGAGCTACGTTATACAAAGGTAACGCTTTCTTACCGTTAGGGCTTCAAAATATTACATTAATTTTTTCGTACCTTTTAATCGGTACGAAGCTGTTATTTACGTATACCCTGTTACTTTATACGATTAACTGAAAATTTTAAAATTTACTAATAAGGTTAAAAATGTGGATTATAAACTTTAAATTTAAAATTAATAAAGTTTTTAAGGCGTAAAACGTAACTTTTGTCGTACTGCATTAATCAGAAATCAAGAAGTATATTAAAATTCGCCTTATCTCTTATAAAAATTAATTAATTTTTTAAATAGTTAATTTTCTATAACTAATTCTTAATGAAGGTTTAATTTTTTCTTTAAAAACTAATCGGAAGTAATCCGATTTTAAACGTATATAAATATCTTGTCGTTAAAGTAGAAACTTTTTAAAGCTTTGTTAGAGAATGCATAAAAATATTGGAATAAGGTATAGTAAACGCTTTAAGCAGGTTTTGTAACGAATACTTTGCGTATCCGATTTTTATCTCTTTTATTTGCTTTTACTTCGGTCCGTTTAAAATTTTCTACGACCGTTACGTTTCGACTTACATCTTAGAGTCCTTCCTTGGGATAAAGGGTTAATATTTTTAATATTTTCCTAATTAGCATCGCTTTAATTAAAAAGACCTACTAAAATCCTCTACGAAGTCGGAAACCTTACTTTAATATTTTATAACATATATAGAGGATGGATTAACGTTTAATAGTTTAAAAGGTTAGCAGTTACCTTTTAGTAACTGATCGTACCGTTATCGATTTCGGCTTTCTTTATTATTTAAAAGGTAATTATATAGGTTTTTATAATTAAAGCTAAAGCTATATATAAGTCGTTAACTTATATAATCGCTGTTTTCGTTTTTAGGACGCTATAATGTTATGTTTGAGCTATTATTTCCTGTTACTTTACGATTTATTTATTTAGGTTTTTCGTTAACTTCGAGGTTTATTTCAACTTTTCGTAATACTTTCATTAAATATTATTTATTAACTTGCTGTTATATACCTTGCTAGATTCGGCCAAAGTGGCGTATTATTCTGTTAGGTTTTTTCTTGGAAAGAGATTCGTTTTTTTGATCGCTGGAAATACTGACATTAAAATTTATTTCGTAAGATCGTTAATTTTTTTCAGAAGTTTTCGTACTTCCGATTTTTGTAAGTATATATCGCGAAATCCTGGATATAAACTTGTTTACCTTCTGGCGTTATCTTAAACGTATTTATTAGATAACCTGTATAATCGATTTTTTCAGTTTGTATAGTTTTTTCGAAAAAAGAATTAGTTATTCGTATCGTTATTTGACGAACTAATTTTTTCAGATAAAAGGTTATATTAGGTTTTGTAGGTTCGGTAGGCTATATATCATCCTAATAGGGTCGATATAACGTTAAATACTAAGCTTGTAAGCTTTTGATTGGAATTCGCCTTTAAAGTGATCCTAGTTCTTGGGTCCCTTGTAAATAACGAAGGACGTCGACGGTACGGTCGCCATTGTAGATAATGGGGTATATAGGTAATTGCTATTGATGTGCGGCCTATATCGTTTCAGCAGCAGCTGATTAATTGATAATTACGCGATTTAAGCAAATGAGACTTTTGATTGTTAGATATAGGGAACATCAGTTGTGTTGTATTGGATAACTAGCTGCCGGTGCTATAAATCGCGCACTGCTGTTTTATGGAGTCTAGTTACGGAATCTATATGTTCCGATCAGAAGGAGCCTTTCCGTATATGGGATGCTAGCGCACCCCCTGCTAGCTGACCCCACCCCCCTAACGCGCTACCATTTCTCATACAAAATCGCCAAAATCGTAGATTTATAATTAATTGACAAAAATAGATACAGAAAAACAGAGACGTCTAATAAATTGATTATAAAATAATAAAAATAATATATAATCAACAAAAAGAGTTTTTAAAAGTAACCTTAATAAATAGCCGGTTAAATATAAAGTTTCTTCCTTTAGTATTTTTCCATACAAATTACTAGGAAACCTGTTAAGGTATATAATCTTAAAATATGTTACTAATTAGTAAAGCTCTAATTTCTATCTTTTTATATAACAAACTCCATCGTCGTGGAAATGTTATAACAAAGAACTGAGTTTAATATCTATGTTTTTAGTAACAATATAAATATTTAAACCTGTACGGGTCGCTTTTTGTCGTAAATATTCCTCCGCTTTTCCTAGATATCATTATAACTTTTCATTTATTCCATATAATTTCGTAAGCTTTTCGCCGATAGATATCTTCCAGGCTGGAGTAAATATATACGAAAAGTCGTACTTCTAACTATTTTATTTAATCAATTATCGATGTATTAGTATTACGAGTAAAATGTATGATAAAATCGTTTTGAATATTTAATGTTAAATCTATTACATAATCAATTTTAATTGGTTTTTTCTTCATTTATTCTATGATCCAATGGTAAGCCGTTAATTAAAAATGAAAACCCTTTAATTCTACTATTTCTATATAACTTTTAAGAGGGTCGTTTTTAAAATATATATATATATATATATATATATATAGGGATTTCGGCGATTTGTATGGGAAACTGGTGGCGTGTTTGGGGGGCGGTGGAGCGTCAGAGGGAGGTCCGACTTATAACGTAATAAATTAATTCACATTATTCGCGTTTTCTTTCCCCAAATATATTTATAGCTTTTTTATAAGTACGCGTATTATGTCCGAATACTATAACTAAAAGGTTGGGCCTGTAAGCGCACGGTCGGAAAATGCAGATGCATCCCCAATATAGACCTAAGTTACATAACTAGCTTAAAAGACTTAATAGGTCTGATTAGGTCCAGAATAGTGTAGTATTTTAAGCTGGCTAAGTTAAAAAGCTCAGAAGGATTTAACTATTAAGGAAAAATTTAAACCGGCTTAAATATCTTAATATAACGGCTTTGGGCTTAACTAACTATTAAACCTAAGTTATACGTGTCAGATATAGGAGACATCAGTTATGTTATATGAATAACTAGCTGCAGGCGCTTTAAAACGCGCATTCTTTTTTTTTAGAATCTAGTTACGGAACCTATATGTTCTGATCAAAGGAAGCCTTTCCGTATATAGGGTGCTAGCGCACCTTCTGCTAGCTGACATACTCCCTTAACGCCTTAACGCAATTACGGCGTTAATCATTTTACCTTTTCACTTTCTAAAGCTACAGCTTTTTAATTTACTTCTCCTCCGGCGATTATATTCTCTTAATCAGCCAGTTTCTTCTTTAAAATTACTTGCAAGTTGTTTCTCCGCTGATAGAGGACTTCCGTAATATCTATTAATCCTAGCTGCTTTTTAAAATACTTAAAGAGTTTGCGTATTAGGGCTTTAGTTAGCCCATTAGCTAGCATATTGTTCGTAAGTATATAATCTACTTTGATTAAGTTATTTTTTTCGGCTTTTCGTAACCAATGGTTATATTTATTTATATATCGCAATTTCGTTTATAATAAGGCGCCGTCGGCATTAATAAACCGTATTAATTATTGATTATCTTATTACATATTTAACGGTTTAGTATTTAAAGTAACTTTTAGCTTTTTAGTTAGTCGAAAACTAACTAAAGTTTTTTTTATAATTTGTGTTAAGGATAGTAATCCCGCTTTTATTATAAAAATAATTAATATGTTTTGTTTATTCGCCCGTTATTTTATCATTTTTTAAAAATACTTTTATAACGTAAACTTGGAAGATTTTCCGATCGGTCGTATTATTTGTAAAAATAGGATTGCTTTAGATATTTAATAAAATTTTATTTTCGAACTGTAGTATTAACGTTTAGTTCCGATTTGGTATAAAATAATTCGATCGGCAGTTTTGTTATATATATTGCTAAAGTTTAGGTTAAATCGGGCAAATCGAAATATTATAAAGGTTATATCATGTCGCGTATTAACTATACGTATAGGATAGAAACCTTTTCTTTTTGGTATCTGCTGACGGAACCTAGATGGGCCAAATTACGATTCAGCAATAGCTCGACGTTTGTTATTAACGTATTTGAGAAGTTATTTAAATTCTTTTTTCGAATTAGGTTAGTTAGCTTATTTATAAAGTCGGATTAAAATAACTGGATTTTTTTAGCTTTATTTTTAATTACATTGATGCCGAGAAGTTATTATACGCTCTTATTTTCTGTAAAGGTATACAATTTCCGTATTTATTAAATTAACTAATCAATAAAGTCCTAAATTCTTTTTGCAGTATATTCTAATAATATCGGGTATAAAGAAAAATATAAGTACTTTTTAGGGAATAAAATAACAAGATTTGTAAGGAACGGGTTAAAATTTTAATTTTTGTAACTATTTTAATTAGATCTTTGAGCTATAATTCAGACAACTTCTTTAATTTATATGATACATAATTAATCAAATTTTTTCTTGTTATATTTTAGATACCTAAAAAGTGTTTTTATATATATTTCGTAAGATAGATTAACGTTAACGAAAGCTTTTATAACGTTATATCGCTTAAGTTTTAAGTTAAACTTAACCGTAATAACGATTAAGGTTCGGAACGACCTTCTAGCTAATATAAATGCGTATATATCGGTATAAGCGTTTTTAAGCTGTTAATTATTTCGTACGACGAAACGTATTTTGTATTTTTATAAATAATTATATCTATGAAATTTCTAAACGTATATTTCTATGCACCTTAAAATCTATTTCCCTTTAGAAAAAGACTAATTAATGGTTTACCAAACTTAGACTAACGTGCTACACAAGCTCACCGGATGCACAAGCTCACCGGATGCACAAGCTCACCGGATGGTTTCTAGCACATTCTAACTATCCAACTTCAATTGCGCATATCTCAACACCAACAACATGGAACGACTTACAAAAACAGCCAGAATGAACCTAGCAATCCAAGATAAAAAAAGAAACCCGAAACTTAGTTATGCGACACTTAGTTCCATATATGAAGTGGCCCAATTTACCTTACATGAACGATATCACGGTAAATCTTCCCGAGCCGACATTATCCTTAATTCGCAGAAATGGAAGCCAACCGAAGAAGAATCGATTATCGACCGAATCTTTAACTTAAATACGCGAACGTTTCCTGTCCAGCTTTAGAAGATTAAAGATATAGCTAATTTATTACTTGCCTAACGCGTTGCAGGACGCGTTGGAATTAACTGGGCGTCGAACTTTGTTAGACGGCAAAAAAAACTTTAAACGCGTTTAAATCGGAAGATCGATTATTAGCGGATCTTATCCGAAAATCCAGAAACATTTCGTAAATGGTTCGAGCTTATTCGGGCTATAATTGCAAAGTACGGCATCGTAAAAGAGGATATTTATAACTTCGACGAAACTGAAATTTTGACAAAGCTTTTTATAATAACGGGAATAGTAATTACCAATGCCGAAAAACGTAAAAAGTTTAAACAAACGTAATAAAGTAATAAAGCATAAGTTATAATTATCTAAGCTGTTAATTTCCAAGGTTGGATTATACTGCCATTTATTACTATGGCAGGAAAAAATTATCTTGGATACTAGTACCGTAATAACCCATTGCCAGCAGCCGATTGGGAAATCGCATTAAGTAATAATGGTTAGACAACAAATAAATTGGGGCTCGAATAAATCCGGTACTTTAACAAATATATTCGAACGCGCACGAAAGATTCGAAACGTTTCCTTATTCTCGACGGCTACGAAAGTTACTATTCGATGGACTTCGAACATTACTACGCCAATAACAATATTATTACGCTTTGTATACCCGCGTATTTTTCGTATCGGTTTCAGCCTTTTGATATATCTTGTTTTTTTATTTTAAAACGCGCTTATTCGCGTTACATCGAAGATTTAATGCGACGCCATTATACCTATATTGCCAAAGAAGATTTTCTCGCCGGATTCTACGACGCGTTCCAAGCTGCCATAACGTCCAGCAATATCAAATCTAAATTTGCAAAAGCTGGTTTTGTTCCATTCGATCCTAATAACGTTTTTTCCGAATTGGAAGTTTTTCCAGTTGTGCTTACGCCGACCGTCTTTCTGCTAACCTCCGCTGGTTTTATTCGTTCCCCGTCCGCAAAAGTCCCTAAAAATATTAAGGAAGTAACGCAGTAATTACGTTATTTGTAGAAGAAAATTAAAAACTAACAGAGTAGCTCGTTAAGTAAAATAACTAAATCGGTTTATTTTTTAATCAAAGTTACTTATTAATTCTGTACGAAAATATTTTTCTTCGGAAAGAAGTAATTTTATTACGTAAAACGAATTATATTTTAAACAAACGTCGCAGGACTAAAAATAAACGTCTTTAAAAAGAAAAAATACTTATTATACAAAAAGGATAAGCTTTTCTGGCCCAAAAGAAGCGGGTGGTGAAAAAAATGCAGCTAATAGCAGCTGGAGGGGGTCGTCGTAAGAGGGTTGAGATTAAGGAACAAAAGTGTGGCGTTTGCGGCAAGCTTGGGCATAATGCGCGTACTTGTGATGAAGTTGTAAATACGTCTAGCGAAGAAAAATCTGATTGATTTTAATTAATGCGATATGTTATTGTTGAGTTATTTGAATTTGTTGTTGCGAAGTGCTAAAAACCATCCAGACTACTTGTCCATCCAAACTACTTGTCCGAGACGTTACGTTTCTTAATAACTTTACAAATAAGCCTTTTCGGCTTTACGAAATATTTCCCCTAACCGGTATATATATAACTTTTTATAGCTTCGCAGAAATAGCGGTAAATCGCGTTTATATACCCGGTTTAACAATTCTTTTTATACTTTAATGTATTATAGCTTTTTCGATTAAGTGAACGTGTATTTCGAGTAATTAACTTCTTTAAACTTTCGCAGTTTACCGGCCTGTTATTATATGTATTAATAAAAAATGCTAAACGTTTTACATTAAATACGGCTTTTTATATCTTATATTCGTTTCGGATAACACTTTTTTAATACAGAACATATAAAAGACGTACGGTTATCACCAGGAACGTACTTTCGTTTTTACCGCTATTTTAGATTAAATAATGTAAAAAGAGATTTCGGGCTACCTTAATATTTTCCGTCGGCGCAATTATCGTAATAGTTATTGAAGCAAACGCTGATGAAAATAATAGATTAAAGGACAAAAGTGGCTCGAATATAGCAGTCGTATAAGAATAACTAATACTTTGCAAGCAGGTTTATTTTTCCCGATCTGTAAGCTTTTTACGTTAATACCTTTTTAGAACTACTTTTTCCTGCTTAGCCGGTAGCTAAATTATTCCGCTTAGGTCTTTATTTTCATTTTATATATATACTGGAGAGCTATTAGCTTAATCAAGGATTTCTACTTATTAGAGCAATTTCTAGACCTTTTCTTTTGTAAGGTACAAAAGGTCGTTTTTTAACTCCTTAATATTATCTAAAAAGATAACTTTTTCCTTAAACTGTACGTTTCACATAGCAATAACCTTATTAATTAATGGGTTCCAAATTTAATAAATATTAGTAAATCCGTAGCGGACGAAATAGCCAATTTATACTTTAAAATTTAACTTTTAAAGTCTTTATATTTTTTTTTAGCGACAGCGATTATAACGTAAGCTATATAGCTATATATTCGCAGGTAAGCTTATTAAAAGTTCCGATTAAAAATCGCAACACCGTTTCTATACGCCAAGTAAATATAATCAACCTCGTATAAGTTTTGCTAAAAAAGTACGTATTTACAATACGGTTATACAGATATACTACAGCTTTAAAAATATATATCATCAAAAACGAAAATAACCTAACGCCATTTCGTATCGTAATTGCTTTCTCCTTAATTACACCCCATAAACGTTCTACACCTCTATTCTAGGCCTAGGTATGCGATATTAAAAACTTAAATCTAATACTAAAAAAAGCGATTAAAGCATAACGTTCCACACAAGTAAACGGGACACACAAATAAACGGGACACTTCTTGGCACCTCGCAACAACAAATCCAAATAACTTAACTACAATACATCAAATTGATTCCAAGCAATCATATTCTCTTTCGCGGACCGTATCTATAGCTTCTAGATAAGTGCACGCATTATATCTAGGCTTGTTGCGGACGCCATGTTGCTATTATTCTCCTCCAACCTGCCCGCGACCGATTACCATTTACCGCATCCA
Source organism: Monosporascus sp. mg162 (assembly GCA_004155945.1). Classification (NCBI taxonomy): domain Eukaryota; kingdom Fungi; phylum Ascomycota; class Sordariomycetes; order Xylariales; genus Monosporascus; species Monosporascus sp. mg162. Next base: position 13,997 of record QJNY01000035.1, read on the forward strand.
AGCCAATATTACCCCCATTTCGTATGATCCAAAGCCGACCGACTAAATAACTATTCTCGACCGAATCCTTAACTAAAATACGCGAGCATTTCTTGTCCGGCTTTAATACGTTGGATGTACGTTGCAAAATACGTCGGAAAACGTGTTGTAGACGTATTAAGGACGCATTAAGGGGCGTGTTGAGGGGCGTGTTGGGGCCCGTGCGGGGGTTGCTCGCGGGGCTATGGCAGGGCGTGTTGGACGCGTATGGAAGGGCGTATCGGAATTTAATTTTGTAATAACTCGAGATCTACGCAATTATACGATTAAAACAAGCGTTTTCTAGAAAGATGAATACTTACTATATCAGATAAACAAGTTCTTTTAGCCAGCAGAAAGGTTGTAGCAAGAATTGCTGCTAATAGCTGCTGAAGTTGGTCGGTTGCGGGCGGGTTAGCAGGAAGGAATAGCAGTATGGCGTCCGTAACAAGTCTTAATATAATGCGTGCACTTATTTAAAAGCTGTAGATACGGTCCGCGAAAGAGAATACGATTGCTTGGAATCAATTTGATGTGTTATGGTTGAGTTATTTGGATTTGTTGTTGCGAGGTGCTAAGAAGTGTCCCGTTCATTTGTGTGTCCCGTTCACTTGTGTGGAACGTTATTTCGAATTTAATAATTTTTCAAAATCTCGTTATCGCATTCGATTACCTGTAAGGAAAACCTTATCGTAATTCTTCAAAACTTTTAAAAAATGCCGAAACGTTAAAATTGATATCTTTACTCTCGGTTTTTAAGGTGAATATTCTAAATAAAACTGAAGTATTTGTTAATAGTGAATATACCGTATTTATATCCTTTAAGGTCTTTTTCGGAGTTTATGAAATCGACGGCGATTTTCTATTTTAATCGAAAAGCTTTTTTTTTCGGCTCGCGAGGTATTAACCTTTTAACCTTCGTATTACCGCATATTTAGCATTTGACTATGATAAAACTCTTCCAGCAGATCCCTTTTCCATAAAACTATAACTTGGCAATCACTTCGACCCTTAAATATCTAATCTTAATGCTAAATCGTACCATTACCGATTTGTAATAGTTTTGCTATATATAAGTTAACGTTGCATTTATAAGCTACTAAGGTTATATAAGTAACTATTACGTTAATCTCTTTAATAACGAATTAATCAAATTTATTTATCTACGTAACAACTACCTAATCGTACCTATTTCGCATAAAATTATTAATTCTTTATTATTCTACTAATGCTCCTTTTTCCGAAATTACTGAAAAGATATTAAGTTGTATATAAAGCTTTCACAATAAACCACGTCGTACAAACGTAACGCTTTCATAGTGCTAAAGCTTCGAAATACTATATCAACCTTTCTATATCCCTTAATCGACACGAAGATATTACCTTCGTATACCTCGTTACCTTATACGGTTAGCCTGAAATTTAAGCACTTGTTAATGAAGATAAAGATATATTTTATAAAATTGAAATCTAAAATAGATAAAGTTTTTAAAAAATAAAACGCAACGTTTATCGTACTACGTTAATTGAAAATTAAAAAGCACGTTAAAACACATCTTACTCTATACAAAGTTAATCAATTTCTTAAATAATTAACTTTTCTATAAACTTTAATAAACGTTTAATCTTTTCTTTCAAAAACGAATCGGAAACAATCCGACTTTAAACGTACGTAATTATCTTATCGTTAAAGCAGAAACCATTTAAAGCTTTAACAGAAAATATATAAAAATATAAAAATAAAATATAGTAAGCGCCTAAGCAAACTTTGCAACGAATACTCTACGTATCCGATTTTTGTCATTGTCGTTTATTTTCGTTTCGGTTCGTTTAAAAACATTTACGACCGCCACGTTTCGACCTACGCCTTAAAGCTCTTCCTTGTAGTAAAGGGTTAATATCCTTAATATCTTCGTAATTAAAATCGCTTTAATTAAAAAAACCTACTAAAATCTCTTAAAACGTTTAAAACGTTATCTTGATATTTCGTACGATCAATAAAGGATGGGTCAACGTCTAATAATCTAAAAGGTTGGAAGCTACCTTTTGGTAACTAATCGTACCGTTATCTATTTCGGCTCTTTTTACCATCTAAAAAGTAATCAGCTAAGTTTTTATAATTAAAGCCAAAGTTATACATAAGTCGTTAACCTATTGTTACGAATCAAGATCTGCTCTCCCTGTCTGAGCAAGGACACCCTACGGTTAAACTCCGGAGGCAGGTGTTTTAGCATTTCAATGTAATCTGAAGGATTTGGTGGATCTAGACCAGATTATACAGATCCAGCAGATTTACGATATACCCATAGAAAACCAAAGGATATATAATAAATGAGTTTCACCTGTAAATAGCACTTACTTAGTTTCGCTTCTTAATTATTAATTTAAGTCTTTAATTAAAGGTATCGTTTTTCGATTGAGGGAAAGTCCGCAAATCCTTTTAATGAACAAATTATTAAATCATTTTTCGCTTTATTGTTACCTGCAAATTAAGAATCCCTTTCGGATATTGATCATACTTTTAGGTGGTTGTACGACAGGTTCGTTACATTTTGATAGCTCCTTGATTAATAGCCGACGAATGCTTCAAGGCCTAGTTAAGCACAAGCTTTTCTGAACTTAATGAAAACGATATTACAGAACGGCGTTCAAAAGATAGACGACATATCCGATCGCCATTATTAATTAATAAGAGATTAATATTTAGATTAAAACATCCTATCTTTTGTTAAAAAAGTTCTTCCTTTAATCGATAATATGGCCTTCTTTATTATTCGGTTTTAAGAAGGACCTTTTTTCTTTGTAATAACCTTTCCCGGCTTTTAAAGAAACTATTAAGGTTTAAGAAAACGAACCAGAAAAGGAAGAAAAGAAGTTCGATAGCCTGAAAGGTAAAGAAAGAGAACTTACGAATGACGATAAGTTGCGAATTTTAATGATTGAATTTAGGCGGTAAAAAGGAAAAATGCTAAACTCGCTCCACAGCAAAGGTTTTCGATATTGCCTTTATTTAGCGCGAATTAATTCCGCGAAAATATTATTGTATTTCCTGTTTATTATAGGATATTAAAGGTTAAAAGCTATAAGTTAACTTCCTTAAAACCTTACGGCGGTACCACAAATATCGAAGGATTTTTGGTTTAAGCTAGATTTTACCTTAAGTTTTCCGAAAACTTCTTAAGGAAAAATTATTACAAGGTATTAGGTATCTTTTAGTTGTTTGTAAGAAAGGTTTTTTTCTAATAATTTTAGCTAATTATACAAGAGTACTTCGAAAATTACCTTAACGAATTATCCGACTTTATTAATTATAGTTTCAGTAATTACGAGCATTTAAAGAAACAAATGCGAACTTTGTTTAAAAATTTAAATAAGTAGCAAAATGCCGTTAAAAAGCTGCATCTTTTCCAGCAGACGAAATTGGCGGCTAAATACATAACGCTATTTAATCGCTTTGCAGTAATTTTTTACCTTCTGAAAAGCGCTTTGTTTTATCCTTATTACGATGGTCTAAAGTTATAGATTAAAGACGAAATATATAAGGTACCCAACATCAGGCCTTTCCAGGATTATACTGATAAGGCTATTATTGCCGATAAACGTATCTTTAACAGGTACCTGGAAAAAAAAGGTTTAACAGAAAAAGAGACGATCGAAATTCCGGTAGCAAGTTTTAAAAAAGCAAAAATAAAGATAGGACTCAAAGGAAAGCAAATACCACTTTAGAAAAGCTCAAAAAGGATAAGTCAAATATTGAATGCTTTAATTGTGGCAAAAAAGGCTATTACAAAAACGAATATCGTTCTCCAGCTAAAAGGAATTCCAGGAAAGAAAGAATTTCTTAAAAGAAAGCTCGAACGGCCGAATAAAAAACAGATAATAAAAGCGAAAAAAAGAAAAAAGTTAATTCTACCCTTTTCTAGCAGGAATATACTATTACGACGATTTACTATAAACCAAGCGGCAATCTAAAGTACAAACGTTGCCCGATTTGCTAAAATTAAACAGTTAAAGCCTGCAAGTATTATCCCAAACAACTATCTTTTAAGGTAGTTATAGGGCTAGGATGCGAATATTATTTGGATATGCAAAAGTATGAAATATATTACGAATATGGTGAGATACGCCTAGAACTTAACAATTACGGGCAGAAAACTTTTAAATTCAGCGAACTTCTAGAACGAGCGGTATATTTCAAGACCGAAGCCTTTAAATAGGACTTTATTAATAGGTACGGACTTTTTTATTTTTTGGTCTGCAACGATAACGATTATCTAATTAACCTTCGAGCAAAGGAAAATAGCGATTATTGGCCCGGTTAAAACGAAGAAACATTTATAAAGCCTAATAACGACTGCAAATGTATCGAAATTCGCCGATGGCTCGAATACCTTCGATCTTGTTATTTATACCCCTAATCGGATTAAAGCCAAAAACCTATTACTTAAGATTGCTTATGTTATACCCTTATGATATATTTAATGCATAAACTTCTAGATATAAGAACAAACCTTGCAGAAATTTTAACTTCGAATCGAAAGCCTTTTTAAACGTTAAAGATAAAAATTACTAAAGTAAAATACTAAATTGGCTAACGAAAGTGGTATATTTGCATGGACAATAAATGTACCAAACATGCAGTCAAAAAAGCCCGCGAAAAAAAACGCCTTTTAGTAAATAGAATTACGAAGTTAAAAAAAGGCAAAAGCTTTCGATCGGTAAAGCTGCTTAGGCTGATATCCGTATTCTTATCGTTATTATTATCATAACCGGTTATGTTAGAATTAAATCGATTAGTAATCGAGGGTGCCAATTTTTTTGCAAAGTTGTTTACCGTTTTATTAAATTTAGCGTGAGTTTTGTTAAAAATAACGGTTTGGCTAATTTGTTTAACGTAGAAATTTTTGTCCCGAGTTTTCGAATAAATCGTCGTCGACGACTTAAGCATTAAGCGAATTAATATTCTTTTTTTAAGTTATTTTTTCGTTAAAAGTAACCGTTTTTTGGGTAAAAAATATTTAGTTTGTAATTGTTTTAAATAGATTAATAAAACAAAAAGGATTTTCGCCTTTTTTAACGATGATATTATTTTAGATTCTGGTAAAAAAGATTAATTTAGTAATAACGATTATACCAGCCGACTCGACGAATTTGCCGTTATTTTAATTACTGAAATTGTTTTCGTTTTATTTATTTTTATTGTTGTCGTTAAGCTAATTATTGTTAGTTGCTATAAATAGGTTGTCGTTTATGAACATAAGTGTGTTAGGGCGATTAGTTTGTTCATTTTTATTATTATTAAAGGATTAGGAATTGGAAGCGGAATTGGAGACGGTTTTTTTGTTTGTTATAACGGTATTATGGTTTGCCTGATTACCTTTAGGTAACAGGCTAAACGGGGTTTTTATTAGGAGTAATTAAAATTTTGTGTAGAGTTACGGGCAACTACCGACTTGTAGATAAATTGTTGTAAATCGGCGATAAGAAAGAAAGGAAAGAAAGGGTGATAATTTTGGTAGGAAATTGCCTTTTATAGTTAGAAAATTTCTGATGTCGACGATGTGCAACTTTCTAATAATGTAAGATTTTTAAGGAAAATGCGAATAACTTTATCATGTGTGATAAGTATAACGCAAAATTGGTTAAGGATAACGGGAGAATAAAAGTGTTTAAGTACGGAAGATATAAAAAAATAGTTGTTAATAAGATTAAATAATAAATAAAACGGAATAACTGACGATTTTAATGAGATATATAGGAAAGATATAACGAATATTAGTAATTATTTTTTATTGGTTTTCTTTTTATGTCGATAATAAATACGATTACGTATTTATTATTTGTTATCTTAATATCTTTAATGCGGATTAAAATCTTTTTTAGATATTTATTTGGCCAATCGATTAGGTGCTTTGCTTTATATTCGGTAACGGCTTTTTTAGCTGTTGTAATAAGGTTTTTTTAGAACGTTATTCGTTATTTTTCGCTGTATATTTTGTCTATTTAGCGAAATACTTAACGGATGGGTTCTTTTTATATTAACGAATTCGCCGGTTTACGATGCCATGTATTTCCCATTCCTGTAGGTTACTTTTTACGGCTATTAGGCCGGGTTTAATAGTTTTTTAGTTAAATAAATTTTTGCTTTATTTTAGCTTATATAATTGTACTACCGAGACGATAGGGTAAATTTTTTAACTGGTAGAGAAATTTAGCTTGTATGCTTAATTCTTTATTCATTCGAGAATCTTGAATGGACCGGCCCGAATAGGCGATTATTTCCGTTTAGGTTGCTTAGATAAGTGGTATTCTTGGTGCAGCTTGAAGTATACGGTTTCGCTTTTTTTGTATTCCGTTTGGGTATTCCGGTTATCGTATTTCTTTTTCGTAAACATATTGGCGAGGTCGGTTAGTTATGCTGTTTCCTTAGTATAAACTTTTTTTGTACGATAATTATCACCTTTTTCGAAATTACCTTTTTTTTTTAGTTTAATATGCTCAAAGTTAATTTAGATTAAAATCCGAATATTAATTCGTTAAAAAATTGCTTTATTATAACCCTCAGGGAATTATTTAGATGATGTTATAAAGTAGGTATTACGTCCATTTATGGAACGTTAAGGTCCGTAGCTATATGGAAACTTATAGCGATTTTAACGCTTTGGTTTTTCCTTTCAGATAATCCGTTCGTTTGCGAATAATATGACGTAAAGAAAAGCAATTTAATACTTAAAACGTTAAATATTTCATTTTATAAAGCAGATATAAACTTTAGATCTTTATCGCTGATAATGGTAATAGGTAATTTTTAATCGCAGAATTGTAATATTTTTAGCGTTATTATTACCTAATTTTTAGCCGTATACCGCGTATTATTTAGTATTAATAACGCTTTTTATTAGCTTTATACGAAATAATGTATAAGTTATTTAACGTATTGTACTTTATTAACGCTTAAAAGGTATTTACAGATATTACTTTCGGTATGTCCGTAATAAAGTCCATAGTTATTGTATAATACGGTAACTTAACTGCTGGTAGAGATAATAGTTTTTCTAATAGTTTGCTTCGATCCGTTTGGTGTTTTGGGCAAATTGTATAAAAGTTAAAATATTTCGATATTTTAAAGTATTTCTTTGCGAAATGGATGTTGCGTAAATCTTTTATTATGCGATTTTTGCCGAAATAATGCTTTTTATTATGTATAAGCTTTAAAACGTCCTAAATATAAATATATAAAATATATAACCCTTTATAACCGTTTAGCCCGACATAATAAAGGAGGTTATTTTATAATTTAAATGGTTGGTATTGTTATTTTTTGCGTTTGCCAGCTTTCATTTTCTACAACATAACGTATACGTATTTATACCGGTAATTTGTTACATATCTTTCGATAATACGGGCCTTAAACTTATTATTAAGAACTGGAATAGCTTAAAAGGTTTTATTTTTTTTCGTTAAAAAATACCAAATATTAGTATCGTTTTATATATCGTTTACTTCGTTGGATTCGTTTTGTTTAATTACTTTTTGATCCGAGATTACTATCAGCAAGCGTAATAACGCGTTTAGTATTACGTTAAGCCTTTTTAGAATATAGTATATCTTTAGCTGAAACTGTGATAAAAAATTGGCTGCATTAATGAATCTGGGGTTAACTTTGTTAAGGTTTATGGTAATTAAAGATATATAGGTAACGATTTCTTTTGTAAAAATATAATCGGTAAAAACGTTAACCGGAAATCGGTTAAATTCAATAAGCTTTCGGAACTCTTTGCATTTTTATATTAAGGCGGCCATTTTTGCTTTTATAAATCCGTATTTTTTTCCGCATTAAATGTTAGCTTAAATATAAAAAGGATAAGTTGATTTGGGTTTTAAGTATATCTTTACCAAGCATAGTTTAACCGTTTTATTCTCTAGCCAGTTGAAAAATTATGATACTATAAGCCCTTTTATAAGCGTTTATCTTAAAGAAAAAAGGCCCACCGTTTTAGTGGTAATAGGTAACGTATTAAGTACATAAGTAATATTAAAACTAATTTTATGCTTTCTTTTTCCGTCCGTTGGTACTAATTCGATTTTAGAAGTATGTATTTATTTCGCTTACTTCGATATTTTGGTAGGTAAAGTTTCCGATTTTTTAAGTTTCGCTAGTAGCTCCGTTTTTCGTTATTCGGAGAGTGCTATTTTAACGTTATATTACGCGATTCTTTTATATAGCCAGGTTGCTATACTTCAGTAAGTTTTTAAAGCGTTAAACGTATTAAAAAAAACGAATTCTTTAAACGCGTTTATACAGTTATCAGTTTTAGAAATTCCGTTTCCATTAACGTTATAACTTAGCAGGCGGATTATTAGGAAGCCGACGAAGGACTTTTCCGCGTTAATATAAACCCGCGTTTTATTAAGTATATTTAATATAATGTATAATTGCTTTATATATTTTTTGGTATTAGTGCTAAAAATGCTGATATCGTTAAGGTATATACGTACGAAGCGTTTATATGCGAAAAATAGCTTGTTTATAAACCTTTAAGAAAAAATAAGAATATTACAAAAGCTTATTAAAATTACGTTAAACCTTTCCAGTTTTTGGGGATTAATAATTTTATGCGGTTCCAGTATTCCGTTTGTAGTAATAATTAAAAGTAAAAGTTAAATGTATCGAATAAATTAAATTATGTTTTACTAATTATGTTATTTATAATATTATTTAAGTCGGGTAAAGAATAAACGTTAAGGACAGTTATTTTGTTAAACGGTTTAAAGTCGGCTATTACGCGCTTTGTTTTATATTTAATATTTAATTTCCTTTATATGACGAATATTGAAATTGTTACGGGAGTAAGTTTGTTTTAAAAAAATATTTTCCCTTTTTTATAACGTATCAGACAAGCAAGCAAGCCAGACAAGCGAGCGAGCCAAGTTTCTCAAGTTTGCAACCTTGCAACTTCAATTATTAATTGCTCAACACCACAACATGGAACGCCTTACAAAAGAAGCCAGGATGAACTTAGCCATCCAGGCTAAAAGACGAAACCAGAAACTTAGCTTTAAAAAGCTCCATTTTATATATAATGTCCCCGAAATTACTTTAAAAGCCCGATATTCCGGTCGACGCGCCCGAACCGATATTGCCCCTAATTCGTGAAGATTGACGCCGACCGAAAAGAAATTTATTATCGACCGAATCCTTAACCTAAATACGCAAACGTTTCCTGTCCGGCTTTAGTACGTTAAAAATATAGCAAATTTATTACTTGCTTAACGCGCTGTAATACCCGTTGGAATTAAATAGGCGTCGAACTTTATTAAACGGTAACAATAATTTTAAACGCGTTTAAATCGAAAAATCGATTATTAATAGATTTTATCCGAAAATCCAGAAACGTTTTGCAAATAATTCGAACTTATTCGGGCCATTATCGCAAAATACGGTATCGCAAAAAAAGGATATTTATAACTTCGACGAGATTGGATTTTTAATAAGGCTTTTTATAATAACGGGCATAGTAATTACCAGTGCTAAAAAACATAAAAAACTTAAATAAACGTAATAAGGTAATAAAAAATAAATTATAATTATTTAGGTTATTAATTTTTAAGGTTAAACTATACCGCCATTTGTTATTATAACGGGGAAAAATTATCTTAAATCCTAATACCGCAATAACCTATTATTAGCACCTGATTAAAAAATCGCATTAAATAATAATAATTAGATAATAAATAAATTAGGTTTCGAATAAATCCAGCACTTTAATAAATATATTCGGATACGTACGGAAAGTTCGAAACGTTTCTTTATTTTCGACGGCTATAAAAATTATTATTTAATAAAATTCGAAAAGTATTGCGCCAATAACAATATTATTACGCTTTATATACCCGCGCATTTTTCGTATCGGCTTTAACTTTTTAATATATTTTATTTTTCTATTTTAAAACGCGCTTATTCGCGTTATATCGAAAACTTAATATAACGCTATTATATCTATATTACCAAAAAAGATTTTCTCGCCGGGTTCTACGACGCGTTCCAAGCTGCTATAACGTTCAGTAATATCAAATCTGGATTTGCAAAAGCTAGTTTTATTTTATTCGATCCCAATAACATTCTTTCCAAATTGGAGGTTCTTCCAATTATGCTTACGCCGACCGTTTCCCCGTTAACCTCCGCCGGTTCCATTTATTTCCCGCCCGCAAAAACCCCTAGGAATATTAAGAAAATAACGCGGTAATCGCGTTATTTGCAAAAGAAAATTAAAAACTAATAGGGTAGCTCGTTAAATAGAATAACTAAATCGGTTTATCTTTTAATTAAAAGTCATTTATTAATTCTATACGAAAATATTTTTCTTTGGGAAAAAGCTGCCTAATTGCGTAAAACGAACCATATCTTAAGCAAACGTCGCAGGACCAAAAACAAACGTTTTCAAAAAAAAGGAACACTTATTATACAAAAAAGATAAGCTTTTTTGGCTCAAAAAAAAGGGGGTAATAAAAAATACAACTAATAATAACTGGAGGGGGTCGTCGCAAAAGGGTTAAAACCAAGAAACGGAAATATAACGTCTGTAACAAGCCTGAACATAATGCGCGTACTTATAACGAAATTGTAAATACGTTTAACGAAGAAGAATCCGATTAATTTAAATTAATGCGATATATTGTTGTGAAGTTATTTGAATTTGTTGTTGGGAGCTGCTAAAAAACGGCTCGCTCGCTTGTCTGGCTCGCTCGCTTGTCTGATACGTTATAGGTTATCGTATTTTTTATCGAGAATTTGACGATCTTTAACGTTTATCGGGTATATTTTAACTAGTTTAAGTTGCTTTTGCTATCCGTCGACAAGGTCGATACGTATTTTATATTTTTCGGGTATTCGTATTATGACCTTATCCCGAAAAACGTCGTAATTATCGATTAAGCGGCGTATCTTATCGTTAATTACCGGGTCGTTATTTACGATAGCCGCGCCGTTTTTGGATTTAATAAACGGAACGTCTGTTAATATCGTTATGCCGTATAACGAGATATAAAAGTCGGCGTTTAGGCGTTTGTTTATTTTCGCGCCTTTTATGTTTTTTATAACGGGAATATAGGCTTTTTCGATTATAATAGTTCATTCTTTCGGGTTAAACCGGCTTTTTAATCCTGGTTAATGTTGTATTAGTTAGTTAATTAGGCTTTTTCGTTACTTATATAGTTATATATGGTATTAAAATTTTCGTTTTTTTTAAATTATTAAAGGTTAAGCTTTAATATTAGAAAAGATAATTTTTTTAGGTTAAATTTATCGCAAGTAAAGTTAAGCGCTTTTAAATAATCCGTTACTATATGTACTGGTTAAATTATCCGATCTTTTTTATCTATTAGTGTAGGTAAATCGAGTTGATTTACGTTAATAAACGTTATAATTATTATAAGGATAATTATTAAAACTATGGGTAATTATAACCTTTCGCCGTATTAGCTTTAAGGTTACCGTTTTAACGGTTTCCCCTTTTATCTTTATATTAAAAACCGATCGGAAGATATTACTTTTTTTTAACGAAATCGATTTTAATTCCATGCTGGATTAAAAATTCGGTACTTAACAACATTTTTGGCCTAAAGCTATCGATTACGTTTGCTTTAAGTATAAAGTAACTGTTAATTTATATATCTTTAATTTAGCTTTTTATATAAAAATTGAATTTTACTTAAGTGTTAATAAGAGTTTGTGAATTAACGTTTTTAGCGTAAATAGGGTTATATCTATAATATTTCGGATTTTTAGCTTACAAAGTTACCTATTTTCGGTCGACGAGAATCGACGAGCTTTCCGTATACATGTAAACGTTTACCGGTTACGTATTAACGTTAGCTTTAACGTCTATCTTTAAGTACGACGTTTTTCGTTATATAATATTTTTTAATACCGAGTTCGGATTAGCTTTAATTATAAATTCGTTATCCAAAACGAGATATATTATTTCGTTAACGTTAGCAGCTTTTAGAACGGGTTTCGAAAAATTTACCGTTCGTATGCTTTTTAATACTGCTTATTCTTTAAATATGCATTTTTTTTATACATAGTGAATTAGGACGGAGAAGCTCAGTTCCGATCAAAGCATCTTTGATGGCGGATCGCGATAAAATAGCCGAGTGCAGCGGTAATGAAGGCAAACAAAAACACTATATTTAGGTCCGTATTAAACCAGACTCTAGGATAAACATGAATATGTGTAAATAAACTAATAATCAGTAGACGATAAAACGGTAATAAACAGGTCTCGGGGTTGCGCCCGGCGAAAAAGCTCCTAAAAATATACATATAGAGCTAACTAACTGATCAGCCAAGCCATATCCCTTAGCTCAGCACCCTACACTATTTCAACCTTTCTTTTTCGAAATAAAATTGTCCTTAATTTATCTTAAGAAACAAATAAAAATAAAACGCAATTAACTTCCAACGCTATAAACCATACATATGTAACGAACCTGTTACACAACTACCTGGAAGCGTGATCAGTATCCGAAACGGGTTCTTGATTTGCAGGTAACAATAGGGCGAAGAATGATTCAGTAATCTGTTCGTTAAAGAGATTTGCGGACTTTTTCCTTAATCGCAGAACGTTGCCTTTAATTAAAGACTTAGATTAATAGCTAAGGAACGAAACTAAATGGGTGTTATTTACAGGAAAAACCTATCCATTATATATCCTTTGGTTTTTTATGGGTATGTCGTAAATCTACTGAATCTATATAATCTGGTCCAGATTCATCAGATCCTCCAGATTACATTAAAATGCCAAGATACCTATATCCGAAATTTATCCGTAAGGTGTCCTTGCCTAGATAAGGAAAGCAGGTCCTAATTCGTAACATTATTTCCTTTTTCCCAAAATTTTTATCCTAAAAATAAAAGAGTAAGAAATTTTGCGGAATTTAACTTTTTAAACTTTTTCAGCTAATTTTTTAACATGTTAAAACGCGCGCAAAAACAGAAAAAAAACTTTCGTTTGGGCCAGCGAAACTCCAAGGATAACCGTACCGATTTAATTAAAAGCTTTAGTACGGAAAGTTTTCTATATTCCAATTGCGTTCGTTTCGAGGAAACCGGTTATTTTTTTGCGGTCGAATTTTCAAGTTGCTACTACTGTATTCGTCGCTAACGTTTTTTTTATAACGTTTTAATTATAAACTCGTTAAAAAAGGTAAATAAAGTACGATCTTACCTAGAAAAAAAACAGCGAAAACTTAAAAATGAATTTTTAGCTTATTAAAAAGCGGCGGAAAGAAAAACGAAGGAATTTATTAGGAAATTAAACGCTTATATCTTTAACAGGACCTTTTTAAAAAAAGGGCTTTAAAAATATTAAAAGAAGGTTTAAAATTAAATTAATTAAAAAAAAGAAAAAAAGCGGAAAAAAAATAACGTCGCATAAAAGTAAAATAAGTTCGGCTTACTTTCGAAATTAATGCCATAACGGAAGCATCGCTTTTTTTCGATTAGGACGCCGAAGGGCTGGATTTAAGTATTAGGCCGTTATCCCTTACGACCTTAGCCGCGTTAAAGACGGTCGGTTAAGATTCTGGCGGTAAAACGTTTTAACCAAGTCCTTCGCATTCGTTAAGTACTTAAGGGGTTTACAAATGTTTTTTTCGTATAGGTAATCCTTCCATTTAATCAAATATTGAACCTTATCTTTAACTACCCTAAAATCCAGTATTCGTTTAACTTCGTACTTATCGTTATCTTTTTCGACTTCCAAATTACTGTTACAAGAACAGGGGTTCTTGTCTGAAAGAGGCCAAGTCCTTGGAGGTTAGCGCGGATGCGGCTGAACCTCGGACCAAAAGAAGGCTTGGCCTTCGAGGTGATCTAGTTGATTTAAGTGATTTGCTAGATCACTTAGATTACATAGATCCGTGATACATTTATTATGGAAAAAGTTGGATATATAATGGATGGATCCTTATGTAAATAGCATTAGATTTGTTTCACTTTTTAGTTATTAATCTAAGTTTTCAGTTAGAGGTACCGTTTTCCGATTGAGGGAAGAGTCCGTAAACCTTTTTAACGAACAAACTTTTGAATTATTTTTCGTATTATTGTTACCTGCAAATCAAAACTTTATTTCGGATACTGCTTATACCTTTAGGTGGATGTATGATAGGTTCGTTATATTTTGATAGTTCCTTAATTAATAGCCGACGAATAATTTAAGGCCCAGTTGGGCATAAGCTTTCCTGAACGTAGTGAAGACGATATTACAGGACGACGTTTAGAAGATAGGTAGCAAACTCGATTACCGTTACTAGTTAGTAAGGGATCAGTAATTAGATTAAATGATTTACTACCTATTGAAGAAATCTTTTTTTTAATCGACAATATGGCATTTTTTATTATCCGATCTTAAGGAGGACCTTTTTCCTTTTAGCCCTTATAATAGTTTACCTTAGCAAAAGATATTATAAAAGTTTATAGGTTTGATGCAGAGGAAAAGGAGGAAGAACAGCTTACTAGAGAACAAAAGGGTAAAAAAAAAGAACTTATTATTAACGAAAAATTGAACATCTTTGCGAGGGAAGTTAGGATTTTAAAAGAGGAGAATGTTAGATTTATTCGACAATAGAAATCTTTGACCTTGCCTTTGTTCGGAGTAAATAAGATTTGCGAAGGCATAGTTTTTCCTTTTAGTTATTATAGAATGCCGGAGGTTAAAGGTTATAAGCTAACCCTTTTAAAACTTTACGATAGAATTATAGATATAGAAGGATTTCTGGTTTAGGTTAGACTTTACCTTAAGTTTTATGAAAGTTCTTTAACGGAGGATTATTAAAAGGTAATGGTTATTTTTTAGCTGCTTGTTGGAAAAGTTTTTTTGTGGTTTAAGCCTATTATAAACGATTACCTTGTAAATTACTTTGACCAGTTTTCCGACTTGATTAATTATGTCTTCGGCAACTATGAATACTTTGAAGAAAGAATGCGAGCTTTGTTCGGAAATTCCGACAGAGAATAGTATGCGGTTGAACAGCTGCATTTCCTTTAGCAAATTAAATTAGCAGTTAAGTATGCGACTGAATTTAATCGTTTCGCGTTAATTTTTAATCTTCCAGAAAGCGCTTTGTTTTATCCTTTTTATAACGGCTTGAAATTATAAGTTAAAGATAAGATGTACAGAATATTTAAGATAGGCCTTTTTCAGGATTATATTGACAAAACCATTATCGCCGATCGACGTATCTTTAAGAGGTATTTGGAAAAAAAAAGATCTGATAAACGGAAAGATAATTAAAGTTTAAGCAGCAAGTTTTAAAGGGATAGAATTAAAGGTAGATCTTAAAAGGAAGCTAGTATTGTTTTAAAAAAGCCCAAGAAAGATAAGTTAAATATTGAATGTTTTAACTATGGCAAAAAAGACTATTACAAAAGCGAGTATTACTTTCCAGCAAAAAGGGATTTTAGGAAAGGAAGGATTCTTTAATCCTAGAAAAAGGTTAAAATAACCAAATAAAAATTAAATAGCGAAAGCGAGGAAAAGAAGGAAGTTAGTTCCACTTTTTTTCAGCGAGAATTTACTATTATTACGACGTATTATGAACAGAATGGCGACTTAAAGTACGAGCGTTACCCGATTTGTTAAAATCGAATAATCAAAGCCTGCAGATATTATCCAGGACAAGAAACCTTTAGGATAGCCATAAGGCTAGGATGTATTTGTTATTTGGATAAACAGCGGTGCAAAATGCATAACGAACATGGCTAGTTACGCCTTAATATAATAATATATAATTTAACATCCTTAGGGCCTAATAAAGCTACCAAGGTTAAAGAATTAACTTACCCAAGTATTACGGATTCGAAACCAATCCGTAATTACGACCTGTTCCATTTTTCTGCATGTTATAATAATAACTATTTAACTTACTTTTGCGTTAAAGAAAATAATAACTATTGGCCCGGATGGAAAAAGGAAATACCTACCGAATTAAACGATAAATGCAAATATATCGAAACTTCCAAATAGCCGGAGTACCCCTGATTTTGCTACTTTTACCCCGAGTTAGCCCAAAACCGAAGGGCCATTGCTTAAGGATGCCTATGTTACGCCTTTACATTATGCATAATATACGAGGTTTTGGATATAGGAGCCGACTCCTTAAAGATTTTACCCTTAAAACTAAAATCCCTTTAGATATCGGAAGTAAAAGTTTTAAAATTAATTTGCCAGATTGGCAAAAAAAAGTGGTTTACTTGCATGGACGATAAGTGCTCCAAACATGCAGTTAAAAAGGCCCGAAAATAGAGACGCCTTTTAGCCAATAAAACCAACAAGTTAAAAAACTACGTAAGCCTTCGAAACTAAGGCATCGAGAAGCCCTTACCTTTAAAACCTTATCCGAGGCAAAAACTGGACGACGCAGCCAGATTGAAATTCCTTTCCAGTATAGAAATAAGATATTTAAAGCTATGATTAATTTAGGAGCAAAAGAAAACTTCATTTTACCATTAATTGTAGAAAAATATCGGATTCCTTGGAAATATAAGCTAAAGTCGTACAAACTATTTACGGTCGATGGAAATTTGTTTAAGTATGAGAATAGACGAGTTCTTAAAGAAACAAAAGAACTTTTAGTGTAAATCTAAGGATACCTAAAAAAAGTTAGGCTGGACGTAGCCGACATTTCAGGACATGATGTTATCCTTGGAATGCCGTGGTTCCGTTCCAGCAACCTTTATATCGACTGGAAAACCCAGAAACTTTCCTGGAACCAATTGGAGAATCCCCTAAAAAAGGAGTTCCGAGAAATTTGTTATTTAATTAAAGAAGCTAGGGTTATGGACTTAATAGTTAAAGTGCCCTTTAAGTACTAAAGGTTCAAAAGATTATTTAAAGAACGAATATAAGAAAAGTTATCCGACCATAATTAATGGGATTACAGGATTCCTATTAAAAAAGGATACTATCCAAAACTTTATTAAATTTACCATATGAACCCGGAGAAAGCGAAGGCCTTATGGAAAAGTTTATAAAAAAACCTTAAATGCGGGTACATTCAAAAATTTAAATCTCCCGTTAGATATCCCGTTATAATGGTACCTAAAATAAAAGATGGCAAAATTCGAATCGACAAAAACGGAAACCCTATATATCGAAAAGTCTACGACTATCGACAGTTGAATGATATTACCATTAAAAATGGATACCCCCTTACTTTTATGGATACCATAAAGGAAAATACCAGCAAAGCTAAATAGTTTACCGCGTTAGATTTACCGGACGGTGACTATTTAGTCCGAATAACCAAAGGTAAAGAATGGAAAACCGCCTTTAAAACAATTTACGGATTTTACGAATATAAGGTAATGCCCTAAGGATTTATTAATACCCTTATTAATTTTCAACATATGTTAATAGCTATTTTACGAAAATTCTTCGATAAATTCGTATTTATTTACTTAAACGATATTTTTATTTATTTTGAGACCTTAAAGGAATATAAGAAATATATCGCCTAAGTACTAAAGGCATTTAAGAAAGCAAACCTGTTAGTTAATGCCGAGAAAAACGTATGGCATACTTAAAAGCTAAACTTTCTAGGTTTTATTATTACCCTAGGACAGATTTAAATCCAGGACTTTAAAATAAAGGTAATTAAGAATTGGCCGATTCCAAATAAAGCAACCGTTATCGACGTCCGTCAATTTTTAGGATTTACGGGCTACGTACGCAGCTTAATTAAAGATTTTGGAAAAATCGTTAAACCCTTAACGAACTTTATTATTAAGGAGTATATTGGAAAAAAATTCGAATTCTTAAGGGAAGCTAAGGAAGTAATGCAGATACTTAAAAACCAAATTACTAACGCCCTTATTATGAAACTACCCAACCATAATAAGAAGAAACGATTAAAAACCGACGCATCAAATAAAACCTTAGGAATAGTTCTAGAATAACAAGAAGATAACGGAAAATGGCATTTAGTGGCCTATTACTCCAAAGCCCTAAAAAATGCAGAGCTACGATACCCCATTTACGATAAAAAGCTGTTAACAATTATTATGGCACTTAAAAAATAAGAACTTTACCTTAATGAAACCAAAGAACCTTTTAATATCTATTCCGATTACAAAAATCTTACTTACTTTATAACAATTTAAGATCTTAATAAACGACATAAAAATTGGATAATTTTCCTATTTAAGTTTAATTTTAAGATTTACCATATTAAAGGTAAGGAAAATATCTAGGCGGATATTTTAAGCCGAAAAGGAAATTACGATATCAAGGTTCTTAAACGACGCATGCAGATGCTAAAATTTACAAAAAAAGGAACTTTATAATTATGTAAAATACTAAAGAAATCTACTCCCGAATTTCTGGCTTAATTCAAAAGTTTTTACAATTCCGATAAGCAGAAAGAAATTAAACAGTTAAAGGAACGATCTAAGGATTAATTATTGTACTACGGGAAGGTTTATATCCTACGGGAACGACAAAAACAGTTTATTAAAAAATTTTACAAAGATTCGCTATATAGATATTAAGGGATTTTTAAAATAACCAAACGATTTCAGAAAAAATACGACTTCCTAAAACTTAAAGGAACAGTTAAACAAATAATCGAAAACTGCAACGTTTGCAACAAAGCTAAAGCAGCTCGCCATAAACCGTACGGACTGCTGCAACTTACAGAAATTTTAAACAAAGTATGGAATATTATAACTTGGGACTTTATTACCGGCTTACCCTTATCTAAAGACCCTGTTACCGGAATCCAGTACGACGGAGTATGGGTAGTCGTCGATAGACTCACCAAGTATAGGTACTTCCTGCCTTTTAAAGGAAATACGATAGCAAAACAGTTAGCTTACGTATTCGTAAGACATTATTTTGACAAACATGGAATCCTAGAAAGGATTATTTTAAACAAAAACAAGTTGTTTATTTCCAAATTCGGTACTAGCTTTTTTAAGCAAATTAATGCCAAACTCAAATTTTCCATAGTATATTACCCTTAAACCGATAAACAAACAGAACGGTTAAACCAAACCTTGGAACAATACCTAAGGAGTTACGTTAACTACCAGTAAGATAACTGGGTAAAACTGTTCCCACTGGCATAAATGGCTTATAATATATCCATCAACGAAGATATGGGCATTTTTCCTTATACAGCCGTATACGGACAAAACGCAAAGATTTAACGACCAAAGCAACTATTTAATAAAGCTTTGAAAATTACCTTAATAACTCTTAAAGCAAAAACAATAATATTTAAAATCAAAACTATCCAAATTCGCCTTAAAACTAAGCTGCAGTTTCTTTAATAACGGATGGTTCAGTATTACAACAGGAAAAGAATTAAAAAATCAATCCTATTAAAAAAAGATAAGGTTTATCTGTTACGCCAAAAACAAAATGCAACCTTAAACATCTTACAAATTAAAACCAAGAAACCCAGTAACAAACTTAAATTCAAGAAATTCGGTCCGTTCAAAATTAACGAAGTTATTTCCAGAACTAACTATCGATTAACGTTACCCAAAACAATAAAGATATACCTTATTTTTTATATTTCCCTGCTAAAACTAACATCCAGTAACGTTCCGCTAAAGACAAACTTGGAAATCGAGGAAAATACCGACGAGTACGAAATCGAAAAAATACTAAACTTAAAAATAATTAATAACAAAATCCAGTATCTAGTTAAATAAAAGGATTACCTACCCGAAGACAATACTTAAAAGCCCCTTAAACACCTAACGAATACGAAGGACCTGGTTGAAACGTTTCACCGCCAGAATCCTGACCGATCGTTTCTAACGCGGCCAAGGTCGCAGGCGATAACGGTCCGACCCCCAAATCCAAACCTTCGGCGCTCCAATCGAAAAAGGCGGACGCCTCCATGTTGGCGTTAATCTCAAAAGCAAGCCGCGCTTGCTTTTCTTCCATGCGACGCTGCTTCTCTTCCAGTTTCTTTTACTTTTCCAATTAATCCAACTCATAACCTTCCTTTAAAATAGCGAAAGCCTTCTTTTTTAAAACGTTTTGCTAGAAACGCAAACGTTTTAATCGACCAAAAAGCTCCATTAATTTATCTTCTACTTTACGTTGCTCCTTTTGCAACCGTTCTCGTTTTTCCCCAATTTTCACTAAAGAATTTATCTCCAGTACGTTACAGGCCGGACGCTGACGACGGGTACAACAACTACAACTTGGAAGGTTAATCACAAAAAAACAATCGGTTTCCCCGAAGCGAGTACAGTTCGAACAAAGGTTAACTTTGGAGCCGAATTTTTCAATATAATCCGCGCGGTTATCACGCGCCTCGCGTTAGTTGAATCGAAGTTTTTTTCTTTCCTTTTTCCTTTTGAATACGGCCTATTATAATAAAATCAGCTGAAAAATCCCTATACTTTTTCCAATTACCAAAGGGGTTACTTACGGTTCTTATCTTTAAAACAAAAATCCTTGAAAAAGGGAAATAGTATTACAAAAACAAAGGTTCTTATCTAAAAAAGGCCAAGTCCTTAAAGGTTAACGCGGATGCGGCTAAACCTTAGACCAAAAGAAAGCTTAGCCTTCGAAGTGATCTAGTTAATTTAAATAATTTGCTAAATTACTTAAATTATATAGATCTGCGACATACTTACTATAGAAAAAGTTGGATATATAATGGATGGATCCTTATGTAAATAGCACCAGATTTGTTTCACTTTTTAGCTATTAATCTAAGCCTTCAGTTAAAGGTACCGTTCTCCGATTGAGGGAAAAGTCCGCAAACCTTTTTAACGAACAGATTCCTAAATCATTCCTCGCATTATTGTTACCTGCAAATCAAGATCCTATTTCGGATACTGCTCATACCTCCAGGTGGATGTATAACAGGTTCGTTACAATTACTTTCCAGCGGAACGTTTTTAAATGCTGGTTTAAGCAAAGAAATATGGAAAATAGAATGTATTTTTATTATTTTAAGTAAGGATAATCGGTAGTTAATTCTGGAAATAACTTTATCGATTTTAAACGGATTAACCTTTTTGAAATTAAGCTTATTATTAGGTTTTTTTATTTTGATTTGGAAAATATTCGAGGTTGCGTTTTGTTTTTGGCGTAACAAATAAACTTTATCTTTTTTTAACAAAATTGATCCTTTAATTCTTTTTTTATTGTAATACTAAGTTATCTTTTGTTGAAAGAATCGTAATTTATTCTATCGGCGGACCTATACTATATAAATTTTAATTACTACCGTTTTTATTCGAGGAACTTTCGCAGTTAATTTTAGAATTTCGTTTAATAGCTGTTCTGGCCGTTAAATCTCTGTTTGGTAACTATATACCGCTATATAAGGGAAAATACCTATATTTTCGCTGATAAAGATGTTATAAGCTATTTAGGCCAATAAAAACAGTTTAACCCAGTTATTTTGCTGGTAATTAATATAACTTTTTAAGTATTACTTTAACGTTTAATTTAAACATTCTGTTTATCCATTTATTTATAAGTAATATACTGTAAAAAATTTAAGCTTGGCGCTTATTTACTTAAAGAAACTGGTATTAAATTTTAATATAAAAAGCTTATTTTTATTTGAAATAATTCTTTTTGGTATTTTATATTTATCGAGATAATATCGAATAAAAGCGTAAGTTAATTATTTTACCGTTACGTTTCCTTTAAAAAGTAAAAAATATTTATATTTAGTAAATCTATTAACGATTACCTATATTCCATCATATTAAACTTTAGTAACAGGGTCTTTTAATAAGGGTAAACCGGTAATAAAATCCTAAGTAATGGTATTTTAAGCTTTTTTTTAGAATATCTATAAGCTGTAAAAGTTTATAAGGCTTATATCGGGCTGCTTTTGCCTTGTTGCAGATATTGCAATCCTTAACTACCTGCTTAACAATTCGTCGCAATCCTAAAAAGTCGTATTTTTCCTGCAATCGTTTAGTAGTTTTGAAAATACCTTAATGTTCGTGTAATGGATTTTCGTGGAACTTTTTAACGAATTGCTTTTGTTGGCTTCGAGGGATGTAGATTTTGCCACGGTATAACAGCTGGTTTTTAAATTGTTTACCTAATTGTTATACTTTTTTTTGCTTTTTTCTTATTATAGGAATTTCTGAATTTCGTTAAAAGTTTTAGGGTAAGTTGCTTTAGTATTTTATATAACCGTAGGGTGCCGTTTTTAGTTTGTTGCAATACTTGCATTCGGCGTTTTGGAACCTTAAAATCGTAATTTCCTTTGCAGCTTAAGATGTTTGCTTATATGTTTTCTTTCTTTTTGATATGGTAAATTCGGAAATTATATTTTGATAAGAAAATTATCCAAGTTTCGTGGCGCTTATTTAGTTTTTGAGTTGTTATAAATCGGGTAAGGTTTTTGTGATTTAAGTAGATATCGAAAAGCTTTTTGGTTCCGCTGAAAAAAGGTTTTTATTCTTTAAAAGCGTTAATAATTGCTAACAGCTTTTTGTCGTAGATCTTGTATCGGAGTTCTGCGTTTTAAAGGGCTTTAAAATAATAGGTTACTAAATACCATTTTTTATTATTTTTTTGTTGCTTTAGAACTACGCTTAGGGCATAATTTAAAGCGTTTATCTTGAAGCCTTTCTTTTTGTCGGCGTTAAGCAATTCTATTATTAGCGCTTTGGTAATTTCGTTTTTAAGTAGTTAAAAAGTTTTCTTAGTTTTTTTTTGGAAATTCGAATTCTTTTTTAATATATTCCTTAATAGTAAGTTTCGTTAAATGTTTAATAATATTTTTATATCTTTTAATTAGGTTGCGTACGTAATCCGTAAATCCTAAGATCTGTCGGATATTTATAACGGTTACCTTATTAGGGATAAGCCAGTTTTTAACTGTTTCTAATTTGGAGTTTTGGATTTGAATTTGACCGGGGGTAAGGGTAAATCCTAGATAGTTTAGTTTCTGCGTATGCCATACACTTTTGGCGGGGTTAATTTGGATATTTGCTTTATTTAAAATTTTAAAAACCTGGAAAACATGGCTTTTATGCTTTTCCAGCGTTTCGGAATAGATAAGGATATTATCGAGGTAAACAAAGACATACTTATTTAGGAATTTCCTGAATATGGTTATAATTAGGCGTTAGAAACTGGCAAGGGCGTTAATAAGTCCTAAAGGCATAATTCGGTATTCGTAATACCCGTATATCGTTCGAAAAGCAGTTTTCCATTTTTTTCTTTTAGTTATTTTGATACGGTAATAACCGTTTCGAAAGTTTAACGCAGTAAATTATCTAACCTTGCTTACGTTTTCCTTAAAGTACTTATTAAAATTAAAAGATATCCGTTTTTAATAGTAATATCGTTGAACTGTCGATAGCCGACCACGTATCGATAAACCGGATTTCTATTTTAATCGATTTTCTGCTTGCCGTCCTTTATTTTAGGTACTATAAGTATAAAGTATCCTACGAAAGATTCAGATAGTTAAATATAACTTTTTTTAGGTTTAACTAGATGCTTTTTTATAAAGCTTTTACCTTTTTTGCATTTATATAATAAATTTTGTAAAGCTTAAATTAATGGGTTTTTTAATGGGTATACGGTAATCTCATTATTTATATAAAAATATTTCGTGGTTTTTTTTATCCTTAAAAAGTTGTTCGAATCGCTAATACTTTAAAAGTATGGTACTGGCAAAATCTGATACCTTAGTTTCTCGGATTATGTAGCAAACTTTTTTAAACCCTTTTTTAACAGAAATTAATTCGTAATTCCAAAAAAGCTGGCAAGTTTTCTAGTTAATTAATAAATTACTGGAATTAAGCCATGGCATTCCCAAAATAATATCGTAACCTGATATATCGGCGATATTCAAAATAAAATACTTTTAATACCTTTAAATCTATATTAAAAGTTTTTCAATTTCTTTAAAAACTCGTCCGTTATCGTACTGGGAAAAATTCCTATCAATTATCCGTAATTTGTAAAACTTTAGCTTATACCTCCAAGAAATGTAATGCTTTTCGGTTATCGCTGGCGAAATAAAGTTGCTTTTTGCTTTAAAGTTAATTATGGCTTTAAAAGTTTAACTTTAATACTGAATAAAAATTTCGATCTGGTTTCGTAATCCTTTTCTTACCTTATATAAGGTTTTGGTTTGCAAAATTTCTCGATACTTTAATTTCGAAAGCTTTTGCCGTTTTTCAACTTCGTAATTTTGTTCGCTAAAAGGCGTCTTTATTTACGGGCTTTCTTAATTACGTATTTGGTATATTTATCGTCCATGCAAATATACCACCTTCGTTAGCTAATCTAGCATTTTACCTTAATAATTTTTACCTTTAACGTTTAAAAAGGCTTCCGATTCGAAATTGAAATTTTTACAAAACTTACCTTTATATCCAAAAGTTTATGCATTAAGCATAGCATGGAGGTATAGCATAAGTAACCTTAAGTAATAGCTTTTCGGCTTTAATCCGAATCGGGGTGCAGATAACAAAATCGAGGGTATTCGGGCTATCGGGGAATTTCGATGCATCTGCAGTCGTTATCAGGCTCTATAAGGATTTCTTCGTCCCAACCGGGCTAATAATCGTTATCCTTTTTTGCTCGAAAGTAAATTAAATAATAATTATCGTTACAGGCCGAAAAATGGAAAAGTCCGTACCTATTAACAAAGTTCTGTTTAAGGGCTTCGGTTTTAAGGTATACCGGCCGTTCTAAGGGTTTACTAGATTCAGGGGTTTTTTGCCCGTAATTACTAAATTCTAAACGTATCTGGCCATATTTGTAATATATTTCGCACTTTTATATATCTAAATAATATTCGCATCCTAGCCCTATAGCTACCTTAAAAGTTGGCTGTCCGGGATAATACTTGCAGGTTTTAGTTATTTGATTTTAGCAAATCGGATAACGCTCGTACTCTGGATTACCGCTTGGTTCATAATAAATCGTCGCAATAGTATATTCCTATTGGAAAAAAAATGGAATTAACTTCCATTTTTTCCTTCCTTTAACTGTTTGTTTCTTATTCGGCCGTTCGGGCCTTTTTTTAAGAAATCCTTCTTTTCCTAAAGTTCCTTTTAGCTGGAAAACGATATTCGTTTTTATAGTAACCTTTTTTGCTACAGTTAAAGCATTTAATATTAAACCTATCTTTTCTGGGCTTCCTGCAAGTAATATCCGCTTCCTTTTAAATCCTATCCTTATTTTTACTTTTTTAAAACTTGTTACTGGAACTTCGATCGTCCCTTTTTTTATCATATCTTTTTTTTTCTAAGTACCTTTTAAAAGTACGTGGATCGGCAATAATAATTTTGTTAATATAATCTTGGAAAGGGCCAATTTTAGGCATTTTAAATATCTTATCCTTAATTTATAATTTCAGGCTGTTATAAAAAAAATAAAACAATACGCTTTTTAGAAAATTAAAAACTAATATAAGGCGATTAAATTCAATCGCATATTCGGCTGTTAACTTGGTTTACTGAAACAGGTGCAACTGTTCGACCGTATATTGTTCTTTATCGGAATTTTTAAATAAAGCTTAAATTTTTTCCTTAAAATATTTATAATTACCGAAAATATAATTAGTTAGGTCGGAAGATTGGTTAAAGTAATTTATAAGGTAATCGTTTATAATGGATTCGAACTATAAAAAATTTTTTCCAATAAGCAGCTGAAAAATAACCATCACCTTTTAATAATCCTCCGTTAAAGAATTTTTATAAAACTTAAGGTAAAGTTTAACTTAAACTAAAAATCCTTTTATATTTGTGGTACCGTCGTAAGGTTTTAGGAAAATTACCTTATAACTTTTAATCTTTAATATTTTATGATAAATAAGGAATGGAATAATATTTTCGCGGGATTAATTCGCGCCAAATAAAGGCAATATCGAAAATCTTTGCTGTCGAGCGAATTTAGCATTTTCCCTTTTTACCGCTTAAAGTTCAGTTATTAAGGTACGCAGCTTATCGTTA
Source organism: Monosporascus sp. mg162 (assembly GCA_004155945.1). Classification (NCBI taxonomy): domain Eukaryota; kingdom Fungi; phylum Ascomycota; class Sordariomycetes; order Xylariales; genus Monosporascus; species Monosporascus sp. mg162. The sequence continues at coordinate 39,987 of QJNY01000035.1, forward strand.
ATCGTAAGTTCTTTTTCTTTAACTTTCAGGCTGTCGGATTCCTTTTTTCCCTTTTCCGGTACGTTTTCTTAAACCTTAATAATTTCCTTGGAAACCGGAAAGAATTATTGCAAAAAAGAAAAAGGTTCTTCTTAAAACCGAATAATAAGGGGGGCCATATTGTCGATTAAAAAATTAAAAAAAGAACTTTTTTAATAAGGGGTAAAATGTTTTAATCCAGATATTAATTCCTTACTAATTAATAATAGCAATCGGATATATCATTTATTTTTAAACGCCATTCTGTAATATCGTTTTTATTAAGTTTAAAAAAGCTTATACCCAATTAGGCTTTAAACCATACGTCGGCTATTAATCAAAAAGCTATCAAAATGTAACGAACCTGTTACACAACTACCTAAAAAGATAATCAGTATCCGAAAAAGGTTCTTAATTTGCAGGTAACAATAAAGTGAAAAATAATTTAATAATTTATTCGTTAAAAAAATTTGCGGATTTTTCCCTTAATCGCAAAACGTTACCTTTAATTAAAAACTTAAATTAATAATTAAAAAGCGAAATTAAATAAATACTATTTACAGGAAAAACCCATCCATTATATATCCTTTGGTTTTCTATAGGTATGTTGTAGATCTGCTGGATCTATGTGATCTGGTCCAGATCTATCAGATCCTCCAGATCACATTAAAATGCCAAAACACCTATACCCGAAGTTTATCCGTAGGGTGTCCTTGCCTAGACAGGGAAAGCAGGTCCTGATTCGTAACAACATAAAACCCATTAATCAATCTAATTAGCGCTTGCGCGGCTTGTCCTCCATCATTCTTAACTTAGGACTTCGTTTTCGACATTTGGCCAAATCCTTTGGCTGCTTAGCCCTTTCTTGTTTTTTTAAGCCCTATCCTCTGGTTTTTCCATACTGATCAAAAACTTGTACCTAGCCTAATCTAGCCATCCTTATGGGAAGTATAGTTTTGGTTTTTGCCCTATATCCTCGAATATATCCCCCACCTACTTGTACGGCGTAACATATTAACCTTGTACCATAACCATTACTCGCTGATTACCAATCTTCGGTCGAGGCTTGTATTTTATCTCGAATAATAATTTCGTAAATGTCAGATTAGGACGTGTAGCTTTAAGTGCCAATGGGCTAGTTTGAATTGATAAAGGAAAGGGCATTAATATCGGAGATAATCGTACGGATAATTGCTAAAACTAATTAAAACGTTGCTTTAGTTGGCGTCGTTTACCATAAAGTAATTAAGCAAATTAATCAAAGTTTAGCTTATCGTTATCTTCCTTAGCTAATAAGGACGAGAAGTTTTTAAGCTAATCTCCCGCGTTTCTCTTAACGTTTTTATCTTCTGGTTTTAGGCCTAAAAATGCTTTGATCATGTTAATAATATTGTTTTCCATTCGATATTCGCCAAATCCTATCGCGTCGGTTATAATTTTATTTTCTTATTTTGTAAGGTTACGGCAGATAATATAAAAAACGTAAGCAATCCGTAATCCGCAAGTATAATGTCTGGTTTAGGTAAGCATCTTAACGATTACTATACGGGCAGGCGGATTATTAAATCCTAATTTTTTCTATGCTTCTCGATATAACTGGAATAATAACTAAATACAATTCTCGGTAGCATAAAGTAACAAACGCTTTAATCGGTTATGTAACATACCAATCCAATGCCTTATTAAACCTTTATCAATCGGAACTTTGATTCAAACGACAAACTATACATATTTCGGGTTATTGGTACTAATCGCTTCCTAGGTTTCATTAAGAAATGGTCTAGATTTGCTATATAAAATTATTCGTCCTGCTTTTAAGATAACGACGATAATTTTTAAAGGTACACTTTAAGCGATTATTTAAATAAAGGCAGTAATATTCTCGAAACGTAAATAAATTCTATTTTGGACGATTATAAAGGTTTGCTATAAATATCTAGCTATTTCGTTATATTGTGGTTCTATTAACCAGTATAGTAACAGGTTAGTATTTTTCCATAAACGTTAATTATTAATGTCCTTTAGGTATATAAGAATAAGCCGATCAAAACGAATTTAAGGCGCAACTTTTCTTACGGGATAAGGGGTGGAATTATTATTATACATCTTTTTAAAGAATTATATCATGTCATCTTTTTCCCATACGGGTATATTAACCGATTATGCAAACTTTCCAAAATCTGAGGTATTTAACTTTTTAAAGCTTTCGCTTTTATCTTGCATAATACACTTTTTGGATTACCATATTATAATTAGAGATATATTAATTAATGTGCTTAGGTATAATATCAAGTAATTTAAGAGCAATAATAGTAATTAGGGATAATATGTAATGTATATATAGGTGAATATATTAATATAAATATAAATGCTTTATAAGTATTAAGGTATAATTGTTATATAGGTACAGGAATTCGTTAAAATCTGCCAGTAATTTATACGTTTAACTAATTAAGTACATCTAAAGTTTATATATCGAATTTTTGCAAATAAAACGTATACGCCGAGAAAATCCTAGAAAATTTCATCCCAAGTTATATAAAAAGGTACCGTCGTCGTCGCTTTTTTTAATCAGGTATATGTATTCGTTTTCGCACCTACACTTTTTTTACAGCTTTTTTGTAACACCATTCCAACTTTTTCCTTTAAACTTAACACATATTTAAACGCATATACAATTATCCTTATTATATTAATTAATACCATCATAAGTTCTCGGCAGCCATCAGATCCACGTAATCCCCAAGGTTTTCGCAAAAATGCAGGCCTAAATAATTTTATCCTTACTATAAAGAAATCGTCCATAAAGAAAAAGTCTAGTCCAAATAACAAACCTTTAAATCCTAATACCAAAAAACTTATCGATTTTAAAATTAAGGCAATTATGGATAAATTAAACGAAATCTTTAATTATTATCGTAAAATCTTAACAGTATTAAACTCGGCCATATTTTCCAAACTATCAACTCGTCGTATCGATAAACTTTTAAGCAATATTCGGGATTTAAAATCTTTTTATAATCCTAATAACGTTCGCAAATTACAGAACTTAATATATCGTTAAGTACCCATTTTTAACCTTACCCCCACCTTTCAATACAAATTCCGTAACATAAACCTTAATCAAAACATTTTATTACCAAAAACACTGGTTATAAATAATCCGCTACTTCCAAGACCTTGGCCGACTCGACATATACTTCCATCAAAAAAAGTAACTAAAATACCTTCAAAACCCAATCCAATCCTTAGTATTATTAAACAGATAATCGGTGGTCGGCGATCAGTAACGCCTATACCTATTTCCATTAACCTGCCGATACCCAATAACAGTTCATTCGCCAAATCTTCATCAACAACTTCGACAATCCCAACACGTCGGGCAAATCCTTGCATTACTAATCGGATCCCTAGGCCATTTACTAACATCGAAACATTACGTTTTCGTCGCATTTATCTCGATAATAATTAAAACGTAGCCAAATTCTGAAATAATAATAACGTTATACATTACGTTATATTTAAATATATTAAAGTAAATACTTAATTTCTTGCGCAACATTATTCATAAATCCGTTAATTAATACAGATATTCGGAACTATGTCCATCAGCATCATCGGTAATCCAGCTACAAATCAATACTTACAATAACAAATCGAAAGTAAAAACTTTTAAACGGCTGTAAATACCTAATCTATTATAATCAAGTATCTCCAGTTAATAAAAAACTTAATAACTTATTGAATATACGTCGAAATCTATCGAGCCAATTCTTTAAATCACTTTATAATTACGCTTAATAGAAATTCCAAATACGTTATTAATCTATTTATTCAAATATTTAATATACTTAACCTAATACCTTACAAACTTTATAAAAGGCAACATATAATATCGGAATATCTTAATCAATACGGAATATACCTATTCTTTAAGTACTAATCGATTCCTAATTTCTTTAACGAAGCTTGTAATAATTATGTCGGGTTTATCGAAAAGCATAATTATACCTTCCAGAACGAATAATTCAAAACATTTAAAGCCAACTTTTCATAATCGCTACGAATTAAAAAAAACATTCGTACAAAAATTTGTCCCATTATCAAAACATACGATAAAGATTAACTTTAAAGCAAAATAAAAAAATATATTACTAACCCCCGGTTCCGAACAAACATAACAGAACGTATTAATTATAAATAAAACATAATAATTATCGTATAAAATATTGATAAGCAAGTTAATAAAAAAAATTTAAAAAAACTTATAAAAGTTTAAAAAAGCTTATAAAAATTTAAAAAACTATTATACTTTGATTTCTCGTAATTAATCGCATTAATCTCCTCCGTTCTCCTAATCGTATCGTTTTTATCATATCGCTATTATCCACAACCGCATAACTTTTAAATCGGCCACTTCATATTTACACCTTAATATTTGTTTTTATAAATTCTAAAATATTAAACTGCCAATTTTTAAATAACTCGATATTCGCAATATCCAAAATATCCGACATCGTATTATCGCGTTAATTAATAAATAATTTCGTCCAATTATCTTTTTATAAATTAATCAGTTTTTAATATCCTTTTTTATCTTTTACAAATTACTTCAATTTATTAACAAAAAAAATACCTTACAATTTCGTCCTATTAATTTCTTTTAAACAATAAATACTTAAACCAATAATATTATTAATTAAATACGGGCTAATTTAACGGTACTTTAATTTTATATCTTTAAACATATTTATATATCGTAACGTATTATATAATAATAATAAATCGTCTATTTCTAAAAGTTTACTTTTTATCTTATTTTCATCCCTTTTATTCGCCAATTTAACTGCTTTACGGCGTTACTTAGCGATTACTTTAATAACTTTAATTACGTCTTTAACTTTCCTTTTTAAAAGCCGAATTCTTTACGTAATCAAATCGTTTCTCGGAATATTTAAATCCCAAATCATATTCTCCATATCGGCAAAACTATCTCGATCGGTAAAGACGCTTTTTATCCGTATAATAATTCATAAAGGCTAAGGCTATAACTTTTCATAATGGTATTATCGGCAAAAACCATCTTCGGCAAAAGCTTAACCTATCCTTTACCAATCCCATTCGTTGCTTTCATCAAAGCTTTAACGATCGGGACGTATTTTCTTTCGACTAGGCCTTATAGCTAAGCTGCATACGCAGCACCAATTTTCCTCTTAATCCTTAATACGTTATAAACTTTAATAACTTTGCCCTTATTTTTTAAATTTCCGTTAATTTTAATCTTAATCGAAATATCTATCCATAAAAAACGTATTTATTTAAAAACTTTTTAATCGTTATTAACGTAATTAATCGTAAAGCTTTAACTTCTAAATAATAAAACAATTCGTGCTTAATTTCGACCGTAACTTTGCAACTATCGTTATTAAATATAAACTAAACATCGATTACCTAAATAATAACTATATTAATCAGCTGCGAAAATTTATAACCTTTCTTAAAACGTCGATCGGCTACTTTCTAGGACTTAATATACGCAAACATTACCTCCCGAACATAACTAAACATGTTACGTTAATAATATAAAGTTACTATATAACGATAAGTCGAATTTTACTCCTTATAACTATAATTCTTATAACATTACCTAATTACCGTAAATCGCTTTTATTCGGTATTAACTATTCGCCGGCTGCCGTACCTCTTATTTACCTTGCGCCAAAGAATACCGTCCTAAATAAAGTAATTTAACGTTTCGGATTTAAAAATATTTCGATTTTTTCTTAAAGCCTTATCGAACCAATTAAGAAAATCCAATATCGCCAAAAGTCTAACGTACTTTTGCAACTCCTTAAAGTAATTTCCGATAAAAGGTCCTTGTCGCCGATCCGTATTAATAAGTATAAAAGTTATACCAATTAAAATAAAATTAAGCTAAATAACATTAAGCTAAATATTAATAAAGTTATTAACTTTTTCCTTTTATTAATTATCTAACGCGTTAAATATTTTAGGCAACTTTTGAAACAAATTGTCCGCTGTTATATTTTTCTTCCCGGAAATATATTTAATTTCGAAATCGAACATCTTTATCCAAACGATTTAACGAATAATTATAATATTCAATAAAAAGCTTAAAAAATTATTAATTTAAATCATTAATACCTTAACGTTAATTTCTAATACGAATCGGATTTTATAAATATAGTTTTAAAATTTTCTTAGGATTTTAAAAATAATTTAATATTTTAGTTTGTTAACATTATAATTTAATTAAACACCTTTCTAAATATCACTTTTAAAGTGCGCAAAATGTTTTACTTTATTAATTAATTAACCGAAAGTACCTTTAAAACTTTCTTTGCTTATATTTATCTTTATAATAATTTTTATAGCATTAAAGCTATAATTTAAAATAATCAAAATCGGAATAATAATAATCGCTTTTTTAACGCTTTTTATTACGTAAATTTAATCGAAGCTTTAAATAAAAGGTTAATTCTTCCGAAATAAACGGGTAAAAGATTTTATTTTAATACCGAAATACGTAATAAATATTCGATAATAAACGATAATACTTAAAAAAGCTTTAACCTCCGAAACGTTTTTACATAACTAAATCTTTAAAATCTTTTTTACCTTAATTATATTTAATCGCCGTCCATTCGTTCCGCAAATAAATACGATTATAACGGTTATTTTTTAATATTATTAAAACTTTTTCATATTAATCGTCGCACCAGTAAACTTACAGTTAAGAAAAATCTTATCTATATTAACGATATGCTTATAAACGAATCGCCGAATTCTTAAAAAATCTCTTTACCGTTATATCTTATCTTTAAGCCTTTAACCCTAACATTATCGACAAATAACCGGGCATATCAGGCATCAAATCATTCAAAATGCTCCTAATTATACGGCAGAAATAAGCTACAAAGTTAATAAACCATTAAAGCATAATAATATACCTCAAAAGTCCTAACAGTGTCGCAAAAATAATAAAATTTCTGCTAGCTAAAGCCAAAGTAACCTAATCGTAACCTAAAAAAGTCTACCAAGGTAACTAAAAAGCATATAACAAAATCCGCGAAAAATTCGTCGCATTTATCCAGCATAAAAATATTTCGTAAAATAATAACATTTAATTTAGTCGCTAAATTAATTAGTTGGATACCACTATCCTTTTTTTCGACTAAAAACCAAACATTTCTATATATAACATAAAACTATTCGAGGATACCTTGCTAAATACGCACTTTTAATCCTTCGATCAACTTATCCTTAATACTCGCCGGTACTGTTATGCTCTTAGCTTGCTATGCCTTATAAAGGATTATTCGAATCTTATAATCTGGTGCAACACTTAATTTAATTTTGCTATACTTTTTCCAATCTTAAGCTAAAATAACTTCTTTACGAAAAAGCATCTCCTTAAAAAAGGCTTTTTTTACGCGGGTAAACTTATTTCCTAACTAAACAAAAACTTCATCGGCGCGTTCCTCTATAAATCGGGTTCCTCGGGGCATAGTAGTAAATCTAGGGAATAAAGCAGCCAAAGATATACCCGGCTCGTCGGACTTTTTTCTATTCTAATCAATAACTTACTAAACTTTCTCGAATTCCTTAACCTTCCAATTCGGATCTCCAAAGAGTATTAATTTATTAAAGGGCGCATCGTCGACAGGGATTATTTTCTTCCACTTGGGTTTATACACCGTATTAATTTAAACGGTCCGATTATTATTAATCTTTTATTTCATTTCGTCCTATAATATTCTATATAAAGCATGCGCTAATTCCTTATCGCTAAATTGGCCTAAGATCTTATCTCCGGATTCTAACTTATTATTAATAATTTCCTAAATAATTTTCCGATCCTAATTAACGCAGGTATTACTAACCGAAAAAATATAAGGGCCTATAACTTACTTATCTATCCTTTCGTTCATAAGTCTGCTTTCGCCCGTAAAGCAACTTACTATTTTACCGGCTGCTTTTTTTTAAGCTTTTCGTTAATATAAATACTGCGCGTAATTCGTTTTATAAAAACCAAAGGGATAATAATCTTCGACGGGCCAAACTTTAAGGTTCCTTCCATTACGTCCGGGTCTATATTAAACGTTATCTTCGATTTAGCCATAAAGTTAAATCCCAAAATCAGTAATTACGTAACGTAATAATTATTAACGACAAACAATAAAATAGTAATTAATCGGCCAGCTAGCTAAACGGAAACTTCGACAATATCTTCGAATAAAATCCTTTTCTAAAAATTAAAGCCCAAAAACAATACGCGGATTTGTTGTATAGCCAATCCATATCACTTAACGTACGACGCAACTATAACGCTCGATTCGGCTCTAATATCGATAACTCCATTTATTAAATCCTTGTTACTTCCGTAGCTTACTTTAACTGCCAGTTTAAATAAAAAGGTAATATATTTAACTGGATTACATTACTGGATCGACAAAACTTTAACTTTCTTTTAACTTTCTACTTTATAACCGATATTTATAATAAAAATTCTAACAGATCTTTTTGCTTTTAAAACTTTTAATTCTCGTACTTCGGCCTCGGTTATCTTAATTATCTCTTTATTCTTACGACTAAATACCTCCAAAATCTTGGTAGCTATAAAATTCTTAAAAGTTTTTCCGAAAGTTAAGTAAACCTCGATCAATTCGGACCAAATAATCTCAAACTTCCTCTTAAAGTTTTCCCGGATTTTTTTTCCCAGAATTTAATTACATACTTATCGATTAAGCTTTTATAAATAAAGATATTATCCGTTTAAATAATATCGTTTATTTAAAAAATACTGGCATTTATTTAAAGTGTATTATTTATTTAAACGCCGACTTCCCTATTATAAAACGAAAATTTTTTATATATTAGTTTATTGTTATTAATTTCGTATTCGGTTTTATTCCTTTTTACGCCTTCAAATTCGTTTTTTTCGTCCTTAAAACGCTTAGCTATTATAACGCTAATAAGCACTATCGGCTGATTAAAATCGTCGATTTCTAAAGCTTTAATTTCCTCTAAATACCGGATACCTTTATTCTCGATAAAGTCATTTTATAGCCATTTACGCAACGGTACCTTTTTATAAAATGGTTTTCCGTTATGGTCGACGAAATAAGTTATATTAATTTCGATTATCTTATTCTAATTAATATCGGGCTTTTATCGATTCGGCTTTAAAATTATAATATGCTTTTAAGGTTTAACTAAACTGTTAATATTTAAATCGGAGCTAATTAATTAACTATTTACGCCCTTAAATATGTCGTTTCGCCGATCAAAATAACGCATTTTTTTCTTAAACCGGATAAGAAAAACTGGCGAACTATAAATTCATTTTAAAATCTTCTTCCAAATTGGAATCTGCTATTCGATCGCCTGGCTTTTTAAAACCTAAAGGAACTAAATTATACTTAACATTACTTTATTTTCCGGGAATCCAAGGAAAATGGTATATCCATCGCCGGCAAGTAAAACCAATCCTATAATTTCCATATTAATAAATAAACGGCACTTTTGCATAATATATTTTAGCTTTAAACAAAATTAATAAGTACCTTAATTAAAGTTACTAAAACGTCCACCTTAACTTTGATAACCTTTATAATAACCTTTTCGGCCTCGGTATTTACCTTGTTTTCGGTAAAAGTTTAATCGAATATAATTATCCGGCTGGAGATTAATTGCATTAATCGACGGGTTAGCACTATAGTTATATACCCAAGGTACTTCTTATCCTAACGAAACGTAGTATTATAATATCCGGACTATTTTTCGGTTACGCATCTTTTTTTTAAAAACCTTTAAATTTTAAATTTATCGGACTTATACGATCTTTAAATCCTACAGCGTATTTATAATCTTTAATACCTAATCAATACGGTTAGATAATTTTAATTGCGGTTAAAGGTTCCTTAATTGTTATTACTTAAGTTATTAAATTGGATTAAACCGTTTCTTTTTTTCTTAATTAATATCGAAACGGATACCTTTTTATTATCGCTTACGTTTTTCATATTTAAAAAATCCTGCCTTATTTAAAACCTAATTTTTAATTAATATCGAAACATTATCGTAACTGGTTACGTATAAGTCTTCTAGTTTTATAGACAAATTATTAAAAAAAAAATCGAAATAATTAACGAATAACCCTTTTAATAAACTTTTAATATATTCGTCCTTAATAATTATTTTATATTTTTATTTAACTTTTTTCAGGATATTTCTTACTTTAGCAACATACGTTAAATAATACTTATAAATATAATTAAAAATACCGCGTTCAACTTGCTTCGTTAAAGTTTTTAATCAATTTTTAACGGTCCGAATTTACTTTAAGTTCTACAACTTAAAGATTTTCAAAATACGTTTAAATACTTTATTTTATTAAGTTATATCATTAAATATAACTTTAACCCGGTTTTTTATAAAAAGGTTATTAATTTAATAATATAATTCCGCGATTATTTTAAACTTTTTAAACTTATATTTCGTAAACAATTTATTAATTCCTTTAAGTTAATCGATAACTTTAATTTTTAAAAAGAGAAAATCCGGAAAGGCCGATAAATCCGGAAAAATTATAAAGAACGAAAGCTTCTTTATAATATTAATAAGAAAATCGTAATCAAATTAATTTATAAGTCCAAAAAGTATAACGTTCGATATAAATACTTTTAGTCCTATAAATAACTTTAATTTTAAGCTAATATAATATTTTATCCTTACAATATATTAACTACGATTCTTAAGTTTATTTAAGTAATCGTATCTTTACCTAGCTTTAAAAATCCAATCGGGTTGTTAATACTTTAAAATTTAATTTCGCTAGGATTATTATCGTAAAAGGTTTTTATTAATCAGTATTAAGCGGTTATGCTTAAAGCAAAATTTTAATTTTTCGTAAAATTAGAGAAATTCGGTATTAGTAATAATCTGTATTATAAATAAACTTAAGTAATAATTTTAAAAAACTTCGATAAACCTTTAAAAAATTTATTAAAACCTATTTTAAATTAATCAATATTACCAATTCTTAAATTACTTAAGTTTTAAAATATTACTTTAAACGGAATATATTTAGGCATAAAATAAATAATTATCTGTAATAATTATCTTAAGTACATTTTCCTTTTTTTTCAAACCTAAAAAGCAATAACCTTTTCTTTTTACTATACGTCTAAATAACTTTATCCTAATTATCGTTATGTCGCTAGTTATCTAATCGTACCTTTTTTAACTTGCTAATTAATACCTTTACTGCTAACTTAAACGTTATAATATTTAAATTTAATAGAAAAAATAAATCCTAAATAATACGGCTTAATAATAACTAAATTAAATGCTATCCAATTAACGCCAGGAAAGTTTAAAATATATTTTGTAACGTTTTTTTTTTTAATTCCTGCATTATATTAAAGGACGTTATTCCTTTTTCGATACTTTCCTTTCGTATGTAAAATAAATAACTTTATAACCTTATTTTTTTTTCTGCTTATATTCGTTATCTTATCTATATCGTTAATCTTATCGTTGCTGCATTTATTTTAATTAATCCAAATCCTAATAACCACGTCGCCAGCGACATAATTTTAACTTTTTTAACCCTTATTAATTAAAATTTTTATTTTATCTTGCCGCGTAATTTTTCTATTAGTGCGCATAATGTCCTAAATTACGTAATCGGTTTAAAACTTAAGTAATTAATTTATGCTTCAAAACCGGTCGCCTATACGCGCTTATACTTCTTTACCGTCGTCCGAATAAAACTATTCTCGTAATAAAGCCTTAATTTAATAGTTCCCTTTTATTAATCGTATAAAGAGTTGCGTTTTTGTTATAATTACGGTCGTTAATTACATGCCGCTTAAGTTATCGTATCCGTAATTATTGTCGTAGTTGTATTCGAATTTAGATACATTTAATTAGAACTTCGTCGCTTCCGTTTTTCCGACTTGTTAACCGAAAATTAAGGTCTGTCGGCAGCTAACAAAAGTTAATATCTTTTCCTTGGTAGCTACTTAATTGGGACGGGGAGACTTAATTCCGATTAAAGCATCTTTAATAGGCGGGTTACGATAGAATAGTCGAGTGCAGCGGTAATAAAGGCAAACAAAAACACTGTATTTGGGTCCGTGTTAAACTAGACTCTAGGATAGATATGAGTATGTGTAAATAAACTGATAATCGGTAGACGATAAAACGGTAATGAACAGGTCTCGGTGTTACGCCCGGCGAAAGAGCTCCTAGAAATATATATATGGAGCTAACTAACTGATTAGCCAAGCCATGTTCCTTGACTCGACACCCTGCACCATTTCAATAGCCGGCAGGGAGGTTAGCCGTACCGTATTACGTATCGTATCGTTGGCATAGATAATTCGGTTTTTTCTCTGTATTTTTGGTAGTTAGCGTTTTGTTAGGTTTTTTGGGATATACAAAGTACGTGTTATCGATAACGTTATTTTTAATGTATCTTTAATCTTTTTTATAATTAGGTTTTAGTTTAACTTCGCCTTTGTTAAAATAATGGTAACAGTTAGCCTGTAAAATACAATGGTAATTTTCAGTGTTTCTTTCCTATTTTTATACGGTTTTCTCGTTGATAAATACATAAGTTCCATTTTAACGTCGGGTTTTTTGACCGAACTTTCGGTATCGTCTAAAACGGCGCTGGTAACTTTCGCGATCCGGGTATTCGAACGTTTTTCGCGTTCGGGATATTGACGAAAACGCGATTTTTTGCCTCGTTATTCCTGTTTTCGGCGGTTTTCAGAATAATTACGGGGATTCGAATTAAAAGGACGAAATCCGGGTATTTTTCGATTACGCCATGGCGATTTTTGGCGTTGGAATCGGCGGTTATTGCGGTTATTATTCGTTTAATAAGCCGTATTATTTAAACTATTTATGTTATTATATAAATCGTTTTATAGAGCAAAGATTGGTTTCGGTAAGTCGTTTAACTTTGTTTTTTTGGCCTTGGCTTTGTCGTCGACCATGTCCAGATACGCCGTAATACTGTCCATTTTTTTTGGTCGAGGACATAATATCTGGAAAGCCGGGTACAAATTTTGGTACAGGCGGGTAAATAGCTAAAAGCCGGTTAAATTATTTTATAATTTGGCGTATTTAAATAACTTTATAACGTAAGCTTTAACCGGCTTTTTTTGTTTGTTGTTTTTAAAGATATACCGGTTTTTGGTTAGCTATTCCTGGGCTTTTTTTGGTTTAATTCTGAACTGCTTTAGCATAACGTCTAAGAAGGTCGTTAACCTTAACCGAAGACGGTTTTTGTTAAATTCGGAAAGTTGTTGCTTTTATTAGGCCAGTACGTCGTTACGAAATAAAGTTTAAGCTTTTTTAAAAATGGTAGATTTTCGGTTATTTGTATCGGCTTATTTTTTTTTTTTTTCTTTTTGGCCTATAGGTATATATCGCGATAGTATTCCTGCTTTTGGTTATAGAAAATAGTTGAGCCGTTATGTTTGGCTTTTCTGGCGTTTGGCAAAAATAATTTAGCGTTCATTACGTGGAGTTGGTATAACTTTATAATTTCTTTAGTTGGGGTTTGGTCGCGCGTAGCGGGCGTTACGTTTTAGTTAGTACGAAAAAAAAGTTTTCTTAAATAGAAAAGCTAAGGTTCGTATTATACCGTCGTCTTTATTCGAAGATTCGGACAAATTTAGAAAGCTGTCTTGATTTACGCCTTGGGCCGATGGCCCGGGGTTTCCTGACGGAGAGGCTGATATACCTTCCTGTTTAAGGGTTACTCTAACCGGGGTATTTTCTGGAGTTTAGAATTCCTGAACTTTGGCTTATTTGTCGGTGTAGGTATTAGTTCTGTTAAAATTTCGAGAAGGTTTGGCTGCCCCCATTTTTTTCGTTAGCGATGTAGGTGCTGACTTTGTCGGATTTTCTGGAGGGTTTAACTACTTAGGTATTTCTCTTTTAAAAAGGAAGTTGTCGAGCTCGTTGTTTTTTCTGCAGAAAAATCTAAGATATATATAGGCAGTTTTGAACTGCTGGTTGAATAATTGTCAGTTTTTTCCTAATAAATTAGAAAAGTTATCGAATATGATACGTTGATAATTATTATACCGTAAGGATTATTAGGGGTGATTTTAAGATAAATTCCTTTTTTAAAGAACTTGATGGTTTTCTGATGCTTTCGTAAAAGGTGCCGGTTGTTAGAATATTTAACGATAAAAGCGTATACTTTTCGTATGCTTTCGAGCTTCTTTTTTTTGCCGGTATAGCTATACTTATTAAGTTTAGCGTTAGATATTACCTTTATCTCGTACTTTTTTTCGTATGCTTTCCTTTAAGTGGGTAAAAATGATAGGATAATAAGGAAAACTGGTTTTTAATTCGGGTAATAAGTACCATTTGTTAAGGATTATTTAGGTAACGATAAGGATGACAGAATTATAGTAAAATATTACAACTGTTAATTTAAGGTTTTTTACGTGTTACGAGTAGCCTTGTGTAGGATACGTATAACTGTGTAAAGGTGTAAAAGCTTAGATTTCGTATATTATCGAAAGCTACGTGGGGATATGTGGGTATATATGTACGATGATCCGGCAGGTGTGCCCGGACTATTGTAACCCCTAATAATAATAGCTAGGTGTCAGCAGTCACAGTGATCGAATGCAGAAAGCTGGCGTAACTCTCTTGGTGTTCTCTAAGGTATTCTAGGAATGGACAAATCTAGTCCGCGGGCAATCGCCCTTATATACACGATTAGTTGACAAAGGATCGTCCGTAGACAAAGGCTGTCCCAGGCAGCATTCTGCTGCCTGCCTCAAACAAAGCCTACCAGCCGGAAACACCTGAAAGTACCTATTGCCGACACGCCCTTTTGCGTTAGGTGGCCGCGGCTGGAAAGTCCGAAAGTCCAAAATCAAATCTAAAAACACAACTAATTTATACGGAAAATTAAACCTTAATCTCTACATCAATTTCCGAATAGGGTCTATATATTAACCGTTGCACCAACCAAATTTTAAGTCCCTTTTAACTTATTTTGTATTTTCTCAAGTCCCAAATTTTATATAAATCGTTTAAAATTTGCTTTATTAAGTAGTTTCGTTAGACAGTCGACAGGATTATTTTTACTTTTTACGTATTAAAAGTTAATGTTTTCCCCTTGGACCTTTTGGCGTACGTAATGGTACTTAATTCGAATGTAACGTTTTTTTTTTAACATCTGTATTTCCTTTACCTACTTAAATACATTTATATTATCTTCCAGAATAAGAATAAAGCTTTTAGGCATAAGTCCTAATTCTATCAGAAAGTTCTTAATCCCAGCTACCTTTGCTACAGCTGTTCCTACTTTTACGTACTTTGCTTCCGTAGTACATCTCGTAATAACGTCCTGTAACTTTAAAAACCATAATACGGGCGCTTCAGCTATGAAAAATATATACCCTATTGTGGACTTCGCCGATTCGCTATTATTTATAAAGCTTATATCCATTGCTCCGAATAACCCTAGGTTATTGTACTTTTAATACGGGTAATTTCGTTTTAGCTTCCGGTACCCAAAAAATAAATTTGCTATACCGTTTAAGTACCGTAAAAATTTTTTAATACATTCCTGATATTTTAGGGATAGGTTGCTTATAAACCTGGCCCAAGTTAACGTCGTAAACGTTATATTTAGTTTGCTAATGTAATTTAAAAAGTTGAATTTTTTTACCAGGTTTACGTACTTGAATATATTTTCTTTGCTAACCTCGCCGTTATATCTTATTACATGCTTTAAGTAATTTTTAATAAATAGCGTAAGCTTTTCTTTTATAATATTTAAGCTTATCAACTTTAGTAATTTTTTAATATATTATTGTTAATTTAGTTTAACGTCGCCAGTCGATAAAGAACGAATAATCCATATACTTAGGTACTAATCCGTATTTTCCAAGTCCTTAATAAAAACGTCCTAAATAATTTCTTTAATATCGTTTTTAAGGTATTATTTATTAGCTCCGAAAAGCAGAAAATTATTAACGTATAAGGCGATAATACAGCTAATTTTAAGGTTAAAGTAAATTGCATTATTAAAATTAATATGTAAAAACTTTATTTCGTAAATATTTCTTTAACTTTTTTCTATTAAACAGTTCCGGCTTGCTTTAGGCCGTCTAAAGGGTTTATCAGCTTGATAACCTTCTTAAAAGAAAACCGGTATATTTCTTTATTTTTCGGATACGTATTAAAATATTCTTTTAACATAAAAAATTGCTTTATATAAATATCTTCCTTCAGTTTACCATTTAAGTACGTAGCGATAAAGTCGATTTAAAGTATGTACCAGTTTAAATAGGTAGTTAAAGCGATCAAAATCCTTTAATACATAACCTTTACTATATTCGCTGCGGTTTTATTATAGTTAATTCCTTTTTGCTAGGTAAACCTTTTTGCGCAAATACGGGCTTTGTACTTATTTAGTTTTCCTGTAAACGTATACTTTTTTCTTAGTACCTATTTGGCATTTACAAGGTATCCATAAGTTTTTTTGCTAAAAGGGGTAAACTTAAAGGTTTTACGCGAAAATTCTTTTTTTATTTCAGTAAAGATTGCTTTAAGCCATATTTTTCGTTTTAAGTTTTTCATAACTTCTTTTAAAGATAGGCCGTCGTCCGTTATTACGAATAACCTTTAAATGGTAAATAACTTGCCTAAATTAATATGTTTTAAATCCTTAATTTTAAAAGTTCTATCGTACTTATCCTTTAGCACGTTAACTATCTGCTGGTACTTGTAAATGTTTCGGATAGCCCGATTAATATTTCCGTTGTTACCGAAAAAGTCGTCGTTATCGTCGTTTATTAATAAGTTAAAATGGAAAGTATATAGGCTATTATCGCCTTTTTGGGTCAAAGCTAGCTTTAATTTACGTATTAACTTAAGGGCTTTATTTAAAGCTTTTAGGGTATATAAGTCGGAAACTGTCTTTTCCGAGCGTTCTTTTTTACGCTTAATTTTCTTGGTTTCTTGGTTCGTATCGTTCTTAAAAACAACGTTATAATCCTTATTTTTTACTCCGATACCTTTCTGTCTTTAACGGTATCTTAAACGTTTTTGTACTGGTTATAGAAGCGATCGAATAATGTCCTTAGGGTTAAGTAGTTAACTTAGCTTTTCCAGGTTCTTATAAACAGTAACGTATAATATTATTAGCAACCTACCGCCCTTTAAGAGCTATACCTTATAATTATATATTTCTTAATACCTTAGCAGCATACCCTTTGCTTTACGAGCTGCTAGCTTTTTTAACCTAATCCTATAATTCCCATCGATCAGGATTATGTACTTGCTGCCGAAGATTCGAAGATAATTGTTATCAGATTTATAAGATTTATCGGGTTCAAATACGTTTTTAAAACATTCGATTAATATTATAATTTTTACCGTAAACTGTTCCGTTCTGTTAATTATATATATTATAACTTTTATTATAAAGTTCCAGAAATACGTCGGTATTTTTATTTAGGTTAAAGTTATACGCGTTTCGTCCTATAAAAACTAAATGTCTTTTTTTACAACTTTATTTTAATATTGGTTATAAAAACTGAAAATTACCAGTTTAATGCCTTTAATTACGCAGAAATTTTCGATTATAATTATGCCGAATTCCTTACTGCCGTTCAGGCGTAAAATCTATACTTTTTGGCTTTTAATTAATTTTAATCGCTTAATTAATCGTATAATATACGTATATAAGCTTTGCTGTATTTTATTCTTAGTTTTAAACGAATAGTACTTTTTATAACGCGAAAGGTCTTTTGTAATAAAACCGAAATAACTGTTATTTTCGATATTAATAAGCTTAACTAAACTTATATTATATCAAATAATTTTTTTTATATATCGTTTTCGTTTTTAGGAATTTATAAACGGAATTTTCCGTATTTTTTATTCGTTATACGTTATACAGGAAAACGATTTTATATTGTTAAAGTTTAGATTTATTCCCGTAAACCTTTTAATAATCCAAATTAATCGTTTAATGCTGGGGTAACAAAGGTAACGGTACCATAAAATAATTTTCTTTATAACTTCGTCCGTTATAAAACCTTTACCATTTTTAAAGGCCCTTATAAAGGCGCTTTTTAAGTCGTTAGCCAGGTTACCGCCGTCTTTTTTACCGAATAAACCTTTTAGCCCGTATCTCTATTAATAATTTTCGTTATTCGTCGACTTCGGGACCTTAATAATAGGCTTCGGCTTTCCATAAAGCCATAAGAAGAAACCTTTCCGAGGTACGTTAATCGTCGTTAACTGCGTTTTATCAGGGTTTACCAAGGTATTTCGATTTAAGTAACCACTTTTTTTATAAAATATCTTGCCGGAAAATACCTTTAAAGGGAAATTATTAATATATAACGTATACTTTACCATAGTTTTATTATTTTCTTTACGAGGTCCCCTTAAGGGCCACTTTACTGTCCTAACGGTAGTGGCGATAATAGGTTTTCCGCTTATTATGATATAAATTCCCTCATTTTTAATATCTAAAACCGAATTCTTTTCGAAATTCTTAATATTGTTCGTAATATTAACGTTTGCTCCTAAGTCCCAAAGCAGTCTATCTTTATTATCTTCCATGGATAAATAAACATGTAATAGCATGGCACTGCCCATAACAGTTGCTTCAAGGCTTTCAATCGCTGTAACTATCGTTTCAGGGTAGTCAGCCGCCTATAGCTCAATGGAGTTGGCCACTATGGCTTCAGGGCTCCCAAGCGCTATAGCCGTTACTCCAGGGCAGTCAGCTGCCTATAGCTCAGAACAGTCAGCCACTGTAGCTACAGGCCAATCGTCCTCTGTAACAGTTGCTTCCGGGCACTTAGCCCCCTGAAGCGTCTCATCATACCACTGCATCAATTCCTAAAGCTATTGTTCGTCAATATGGGCGCTGAACGTTCCTCCACTGGAACGATACAGGTTTCCTAGGCCCTTAGGGATAAACTGCTCCTTACCCGGTCCACCACCGCAGGTGTTGCTGCGGGTGTTGCGAAAGCTGTTGCTTTAGTTGTTGTTGTTACCCTGGCTTCGGCCTTCATTTCGGCCTCGCTTTCCTTTTTTGCCTTTGCCGTTTTGTTTCTCCTTCTAGGGCTCAAGGCAGTCCTTCGCTAGGTGTCCGTACTTGCCACAGTTGAAACAAAGTGGTTCTCCGTTTTTGTTCCATGCGGGGTTGTTGTCCCGGGAGTTATTATTGCCTCCCTTGCCCTTCTGGGCATTATAAGACCGTCCGTTATTCTTCTTGTTGTTAGTACGGTCGTGGAACTCGCTGTTGAAGTCGTCGATCAGTTGCTGGAAGAAGTAGTCCGTCTGCCGCAGCACTGACTGCATTGTTTTGCACCAGCTGCCAGCCTTGTCCTTTACATGTATTCCTCGGTCCTAAGCTTCATGCTACAGCCCTTTACCTCCCGTAAGAGCTTCTGAAATTTGGTGGTGAACTGGACTGGGTCTCCTCTATTATATGTGATTTTGCTCAATTCTTTCCAAAGGGACCTCTGCCGGGCCTTGCTCGTTACTACATAGGTTTTCCGAAGCGTTCTTAACATCTTCGTCCCTTTCTTGATCCCTGTAATCAACTTTAAGGGCGCCCTTTTGCAGGTCTTGGTGATAGCCTTCGCGAGACGTAGCTCATCCAATTGCTTCAGCTTTATTCCGTCCTTATAGCTAATCTTTTCCAATGTAAGGTTAAGGACGTTGCTCCAGAGCTCCCAATTGGCCCAACCTAACAGGTAATTCTCTTTATCTAAGGAAAAATCGAAACGTTTTTAACGCAACTTCGAATTACTTCCGTTACTGGACTTCTTAAAGTCCTTCTTATCCTTTAGGTGTGCACTTAATTCGCTGGAGCTATCTAAGCTGCTGGAGCCGGAAGAATTGCTGCTAAGGGAATTGTAACGGTTTTTCTTTTTTTTTTGGGGAACCTTTAAAAAAGTCCGAAAAAAAGAATAAGGAACTATCTAAATTATCAAGGTTATTGCGCACCACTTTTTTTCTCTTAAGTAACTTAGGTAGCTTTACCTTTTTTTCCTCGCTTTTCTTTTTTTTAAAGGGGTCGGATTTTTTAGTAAATAACTTCCTAAGCTTCGTTTCGCCTTTTTTTAAGGGGTTAATCTTTTCTATATTACTTTTTAATACAATAGGTACTTCCTTAAAGCCATTCGCCTTAACTTTAAGCGGAACGCTTTACGATGCTTTCGGTTACATATTCGTACTGCGCGAATTTTTGAAGCTCCGCGTTTTGGGTTGGAGCGTATTTAACAGCTGTATCATTATATTATTTATTTGCTTTATTATATCGTTATGTCTTTCGCTTTTGAACTTTAGCTTCCTAATATTATTTTCGACCTATTGGTATCTTTTTTCCCGCGCCCTAACGTCGCGTTTGATGCCATTTATGTTGGTACCTAAGGATATATAAAGTTTATTCAGGTCGGTTTCGGATTACTGTTTTTAAATAAAGGTCCTTAACGGCTGCTGAAACAATAAAGCGTCTTCTATTAAAGATACTTCGTATTCCTGTTTTCCCTCGCCGAAAAACTTTTCGTTTTAAGGAACCTCCTGATCGGAAAAAGGTAAGGGAAAAGAGAAAAGGTTTTCGTTCGTATGCTGGCTCGCCATCGTCAACTGCTGTTCGACTTTCTCCTGAATCGTTAACTAAACGGCTTTTCCTTAAATTTCGTACTTTTTCTATTAACTTAGCTCTTTAAATTACAATTAACCACTTCGTATAACGTACTTAGTTACCAATTAACCAAAAGATGTTACTATGTCAGCAGTTACAGTAATCGAATGCAGAAAACTGGCGTAACTCTCTTGGTATTCTCTAAGGTATTCTAGGAATGGACAAATCTAGTCCGCGGGCAATCGCCCTTACATACACCATTGGTTAACAAAGGATCGTCCGTAAACAAAGGCTGTCCCAGGCAGCATTCTGCTGCCTGCCTCAAACAAAGCCTACCAGCCGGCAATACCTGAAAGCACCTATTGCCGACACTAGGATTTTAAAGAAAGGATACGTAAAACGTCTAGTTTATTATTACGACAAAACCTTTTCGCTTTTCGTTTATATTATACGACTGCTATTATTTTCTTCAGCATATAATTACGTAGTTTAAAAGCTTAAATTAATTAAAAGTCAACATTTTTACAAATTGCTTATTTTTTCTCTTAGGTAAAATAGATTACTTCAACTTCTAATAATCGATTTTCCGACGGACGGCGTAATGTAGCCTTTTTTTTTTTTCAAAAGCTATAAGCTTCCTATATAACTAATTAAGTATTTGCTTATAACGAGGTTTTAATTAATAAGAGTATTAAACTTTTGCCAATTTTCATGTATTAAAACTTATCGCGTATTCGTTTTCTTTTAATATCTTAATTAACTGATTAATCTAGACCGTCGAATTTAAAAGCTTTGTTTAAATTTTTGTAAACAGCTTAATTACGAAAAAAGGATTTTAAACGTTATCTTCGATCCAATATTCTGATATTAGATATTTAATATATGGGTACATATATTTTGTTTTACAAGCGTAACGCGATAAAAGTAAAAGAATTCAGATTTGTCGTATTCGGAAAGTAGTAATAAAAATACGACGGATTCGAGCTGTAACTGTTATACGCGTTAAGGTCTAAGAGTGGCAACGGGGAGGTTTTAATCAAGATTAAAGTAATATTAGTAACAGGCCGTAATCGTACTAACCGTATAAATATATATATAGCTATAAAACCATTTTATTATTAAATTATTACGAGGTTTTCGTTTATTTGAAAAAGTAAATACTACAATAAACTCCTTTGTCGCCCAATTATAACTCAGGCTCTGCTAGCTCGTTACGGGGATTTGGGATTTGATTGGTTGATTTTAACATTGTAGAGCAGTACTTGAGTGACTTCGAAGAAATTGGAGAACGAGCTGTCAGATATAAGGGACATCAGATGTGTTGTTCTATTCAGCTGAGTTGCAGGTGCTTGTTATACGCGTGCAGCTTTAAGTAGTTTAGCCACGGAGCATATATGGGCCGATCATTAGGTGACCTTTCCGTATATAGGGCGCTACGCACCTTCCAGCTAGCTGACATACCCCTTTAACGCCTTAAAGCATTTATGGCGTTAATCGTTACACTTTATCACTTCCTAAAGCCATAACTATTTATTCCACTTTTCCTCCGGCGATTAAATTCTTTTAATTAGCTAATTCTTCGTTCGAAATCTTTTTTAAAGCTTTCTTCCGCCGATCCAAGGCTTTTGTAATATCCATTAATTTTAACTGCTTTTTAAAATGCTTAAAAGCTTTTCGTAATAGGGCTTTAGTTAATCCGTTAATTAATATATTACCCGTAAATATATAATTTACTTTAATTAAGTTTTTTTTTGCCGTTTTTTGTAATTAATAATTATATATATTTACGTATCGTAACTTTATCTTTGAAAGGGTAACGTCGGCGTTAATTAACCGTATTATTTATTAATTGTCGTATTATATATTTAACGGTTTTGTATTTAAGGAAATTCTTAATTTTTTAATTAATCGAAAACTAAATAAGGTTTTTTTTATAACTTACGTAAAAAATAATAATTCCGCTTCGGTTATAAAAGTAATTATTATATTTTACTTATTTACCTGTTATTTTATTATTTTTCCGAATAGCTTTATAATATAAAATTGGAAACTTTTTCGATCGATCGTATTATCCGTAAATAAAACGTCATTTTAAATATTTATCGAATTTTCGCTACCAAATTATAACGTTAACGTCTTAATTCCGATTAGGTATAATATAATTCGATCGGCAGCTTTGTAATATACGTTACTAAAATTTAAATTAAATCGTACAAATCGGAATATAGCAAAATATATATCGGGTCGAATATTAACTGTTATATATAAAATAAAACCGATTTTTTTTTAAAATATTTATTAACGGATTTTAAATAAGTTAAATTAGGATTCGATAATAATTCGACGCTTATTATAAAGATATTTGGGTAATTATTTAAACTTTTTTTAAAAATTAAATTAATTAACTTATTTATAAAGTTGGATTAAAATAATAAAATTTTTTATTAAATTTATTTTTAATTATTTCGATATCAAAAAATTATTATAAATCCTTATTTTTTATAAAGGTATACCGTTCCTGGATTTATTAAATTAATTAATCGACAGAATTTTAAATTTTTTTTTACGCAACGATAATATCGTTTATAAAAAAAAATACCTTTTAACGGATAAAGTAATAAAATTCGTACGGAACGGAATTAAGTTTTAAATTTTTTAATATATTAATAAATTCTTTTTACTATAACAAAAATAATTTTTTTAATTTATATAATATCTTTTTAATTAAAAATATTTTCTTTTATTATAAATAACTTAAAGATATTTTTATATATATTTCGTAAAACAAATTTACATTAACGAAAACGTTTACCGTATTATATTATTTTAACTTTAAATTAAATTTAACCGCAATAATAATTAAAGTTCGAAATAACTTTTTAATAAATATAAATACGTATATATCGTTATAAACATTTTTTAATTATTAATTATTTCGTATAACGAAATAAATTTTACATTTTTATAATTAATTATATTTATTAAACTTATAAACATATACTTATATATACCTTAAAATTTATTTTCTTTTAATAAAAAATTAATTAATAATTTTCCAAAATTATATTTTTTTATAACTTTATAAATAAACTTTTTCGGTTTTTTTAAATATTTTCCTTAAAAAGTATATATTTAACTTTTTATAATTTCGTAACGGTAATAATAAATTTCGCTTATATATCCGGCCTTATAATTTAAATACCGTACGTATTATTATTATAAAACTTTTCCGATTAAGGTAACGTACGTTTTAAATTTTTATTTTCCTTAAACTTTTGCAATTTACCGGCCGGTTATTACGCGTATTTACAAAATAAGTTATTCGTTTTATATTAAATACGGCCTTTTATATTTTATAATTAATTTTAACAATATTCTTATAATACGAAACGTACGGAAAAATAATTTCGACCCGTAAAATATTTTCGTTTTTTACCGTTAACTTAAATTAAATAATATAACAAAAACTTAAAGTTACTTTTATTTTTTCCGTCGGCGTAATAATCGTAATAATTATTAAAATAAACGCTAATAACGGTAATAATTTAAAGGACGGAAATAATTCGAATATAACGGTCGTATAAAAATAATTAGTTTTATATAAAAAAAAATTTTTTTATACCGTACGTTCTTTTTAACGCCTATACTACTTTAAAATTATTCTTTTTATCCAGCCGGTAATTAAATTATTTTATTTAAGTTTTTATTTTCCTTTTATATATATATAAGGTAATTATTAACTTAATTAAATATTTTTACTTATCGAAATAATTTTTGCAGTTTATTTTCCGTAATATAAAAAAGGTTATTTTTAAAATTTTCAATATTATTTAAAAAAATAACTTTTTTAATTAAATAATACGTTTCGAATAACGATAACTTTATTAATTAACGGGTTTCAAATTTCGTAAATATTCGTAAATTGGTAACGGACGAAAAACTTAATTTATGCCTTAAAATTTAATTTTTAAAATCTTTATTTTTTTTTTATAACGGCAATTATTATAACATAAGTTATATAATTATATATTTACAGGTAAACTTATTAAAACTTTCGATTAAATATCATAACGCCGTTTTTATACGTTAAATAAATATAATAAATTTCGTATAAGTTTTATTAAAAAAGTACGTATTTAAAAATACGGTTATATAAATATATTACCGCTTTAAAAATATATACAATTAAAAACGAAAATAATTTAACCTTATTTCGTATCGTAATTGCTTTTTTTTTAATTATACCCTTTAAACGCTTTATATTTCCGTTTTAAATTTATATATGCGGTATTAAAAATTTAAATTTAATGCTAAAAAAAAGTAATTAAAGCATATTTCGAAATTGGTAATTTTTTAGGATTTCGTTATCGTATTTGATTACTTATAAAAAAACTTTGTTTTAATTTTTTAAAATTCCTAAAAAATATCGAAACGTTATAATTAATATATTTTATTTCCGATTTTTAAAATAAATATTTTAAATAAATCCTAAATATTTATCGGTAACGAACATAACGTATTTATACTTTTTTAGGTTTTTTTCGAAATTTGTAAAATCGACGGCGATTTTTTATTTTAATCGGAATATTTTTTTCCGTAATTCGTAACGTATTTATTTTTTAGCTTTCGTTTTATTATATGCTTAATATTCGATTATTATAAAATCTCTTAAGGGGATTTTTTTATATAAAATTATAATTAAATAATTATTTCGGGCCTTAAATATTTTAATTTTAAATATTAAATCGTACCGTTACCGATTCGTAATAATTTTATTATATATAAGTTAACATTTTATTTATAAATTATTAAAGCCGTATAAATAATTATTACGTTAATATTTTTAAGAACGAATTAATTAAATTTATTTATTAACCTAATAATTATTTAATTATATTTATTTCGAATAAAGTTATTAATTTTTTTATTATCTTATTAATACTTTTTTTTCCGAAGCTGCCGGAAAGATATTAGGTTATATACGAAATTTTCGTAATAAGCCACGTTATATAAACGTAACGCTTTCGTACCGTTAAAGTTCCGAAATACCATATTAATTTTTCCGTATCTTTTAATCGGTACGAAGTTATTATTTACGTATACCCCGTCGCTTTATACGGTTAATTTAAAATTTAAAAATTTATTAATAAAGTTAAAAATTTAAATCGTAAATTTTAAATCCAAAATTAATAAATTTCTTAAGGAATAAAGCGTAACGTTTATCGTATTACGTTAATTAAAAATTAAAAAATACGTTAAAATTCGCCTTATTCCTTATAAAAATTAATCGGTTTTTTAAGTAATTAATTTATTTATAATTTTTAATAAACGGTCGATTTTTTTCTTTAAAGATTAATTAACAGCAATCCGCTTTTTAACCATAATTTTTATTATTCCGTTAAACCTAAATTTTATTAAGGTTTTATTAAAAAACGTATAATAATATTAAATTAACTTATATAAAATATTTAAATATATTTTATAACGGATATTTTATATGTCCGACTTTTAACGTTTTCGTTTATTAATACTTCGATTCGAATATAAACCTTTACGGTTATTTCGTTTCGACCTTCGTCCAAAATTTCTATTACGTAATTAAACGTCTGTAAACTTAAAATTATTTTAATTAAAATTATTTTATTTAAATAAATCCGTAAAAACCCCGTAAAACGTCGAAAACGTTACTTTAACGTTTCGTAATATAAATAATAAATAATTTTGGACTTAATAATCCAAAAAGTTAATAGTTACCTTTTAATAATTAATTATACCGTTTTTAATTTCGACCTTTTCCGTTATTTAAAACGAAATTTTCCAGGATTTCATAATAAAAGTTACGGTTATATATAAATCGTTAATTTATCCGATTATCGTATTCGTTTTTAAAATTTTATATCGTTACTTTATAGTTATAATTTTTTGTTATTTTCCGATTTATTTGTTTAATTTTTTAATAAATTTCGAAATTTACTTTAATATTTTGTAATATTTCCGTTAAGTATTAATTATAAACCTATCGTTATATACTTTACCAAACTTAATTAATATAACGTATTATTTTCGTAAGTTTTTTCCTAAAAAAAGATTCGTTTATTTAATTATTGGAAATATAAAATTTAAAATTTATTTCGTTAAATTATTAATATTTTTATATAAAGTATCGTACTTTCGATCTTTATAAATATACGCCGTATATTCCTAATTATAAGCTTATTTACTTTCGGTCGTTATTTTAAGAATATTCGTTAATTAATTCGTAAAATCGATTTTTTCGAAAATTTTTATAACGGATAAAATATTAATTCGCGTCGGAAAACGAATTCGTTTTTTTAAGTAAAAGGTTATATCGGGTTTTATAAGTTTAATAAGTTACGGACGTAATTAATTAAAATCGATATAATTCCAGATTTTAAAAACGTATACTTTAAATTGGAATTCCTTTTTAAAATAATCTTAATTTTTAAATTCTTTATAAATGATAGAAAACGTCGATAGTACAGTCGTTATTATAACTAATAAAATATATAAATAATTATTATTAATATAACGTCTCGGATAAGCGAACGGCTTAGACAAGCGAACGGCTCGTTTTTGAACACCTCGCAACAACTAATCTGTCTAACTCGGCTACAACATATCAAATCAATCCTAATCAATCGAATACTTTTCTACTAACTGTTTTCCAGCATCTTTCCAAGTGTGCATATTATATTAAGGCTTGTTGCGCATGCTAAATTGCCATTCC
Organism: Monosporascus sp. mg162; assembly: GCA_004155945.1. NCBI lineage: Eukaryota > Fungi > Ascomycota > Sordariomycetes > Xylariales > Monosporascus > Monosporascus sp. mg162. The sequence goes on from QJNY01000035.1 coordinate 67,436, forward strand.
TTCGTCCTAACCTACATGCGACCGATTATTTTCAGTAGCTGTTAACAGCAATTTTTTACTACAACCTTTTTGCCGGCCAAAAGAATTCGTTCATCTTATATAGCAAGTCTTCCTCTTTTTGGGAAACCTTTGTTTTAATCGTATAATTGCGTAAGTTTCGAGTTATTACAAAATCAAGTCCGATACGCCCTGCCATACGCCCTGCCATACGCCCTGCCATACGCCCTGCCATACGCTCCGTTATACGCCCAGCGAAACGCCCCGTACGGACCCCTTATACGCCCTCTAACGCGTTTCTAACCCGTTCTATAACACGTTCCCCGCCGTATCTTTAACGTATTAAAGCCGGATAAGAAATGCTCGCGTATTTGGATTAAGGACTCGGTCGAGAATAGTTATCTAATCGGTCGGCTTTAAGTTGTACGAAATGGGGGTAATATTGGCTTAGACGTGTTAAAAGGTAGTCGGTTGCGGGCAGGTTGGGGGAAAGTAATGGCAACATAGCGTCCGTAACAAGCCTTGATATAATGTGCATATTTGAAAGGAGGCTGGAAAGACAGTTAACAAAGAAGTATTCGATTAATTGGGATTGATTTGATGTGTTGTAGTTGAGTTATGTGGATGAGTTGTTGCGAGGTGCCCAGAAACGAGCCGTTCGCTTGTCTGAGCCGTTCGCTTATCCGAGACGTTATAACTTATATCGTTTTAATAATAGCTAATTAATTAATATATAACGTTAATTAAACGAATGAAACTTTTAATTGTTAAATATAAGGAATATCAAATATGTTCTATTCAGCTAAGTTGCAGGTGCTTATTGCACGCGTGCAGCTTTAAGTAGTTTAGCCACGGAGCATATATGGGCCGATCATTAGGTGACCTTTCCGTATATGGGGCGCTACGCACCCCCCAGCTAGATGACACGAGCCAGGGAGGCCTAAGCTAGCTGAGGTAAAACTTCGCATAATTAGCCAGCGGGTCCTCTTCCCAATCCGCAATGGGCTAGAATCTGCATAAATAGTCAGCTGAGTCGCTCCTTCCCAGATCAGTATGGGAGTCTGGCCGAGTGGTTAAGGCGCTACGTTTGTAAGTTTCTCTAATTTCTCTTGTTTCTCTTCTATCTTGTCCTCCTGTGGTAAAAGCTCTTCTAATACGACACAGAGGTCACTGCGCTTCCAGTACCGACCCGTAGTGGGAAACCGCGCAGGTTCGAATCCTGCGGCTCTCAATAATTTTTTTCCTCCTTTTCACTATGTTGGGGTTTTTTTTCCGCTTATATGTGTTCCTAGCATAACATTATTCGAGTATAAATTTTTAAGGATGCCAGATTAATCGTAAAATATATAGTTAACCGATTTTTATTTTTATTAATTTAAGCATAGAGCAACTGGAATGGGTGATCTTGTATTGTGGGTACTATAAGTAGGATGGCGGGTGATCCGGAGTTTTCCCGGGAGAAGCTCGGGAAAGAGACTATTCGCTGCCTGTACCTAGCAGGTGCTGGGAACCTTTCCGTCAAAAAAGTGCGTCGATGCAGCATCGTGCCCTAAGCGGGCCTTCAGGCGGTTCGCAGATATGGAAGCTTCAGACGTAGGGCCTCCATTACTCAACCTGCTAGTTTCCTCTCTCCACATTTCTACCACTCTCTGAATCAGGACGATAACTGAGTTCGCATTGGTTTATAGTATGATGTGATCTGCTGTAGGCTGGATGAGTTGCTAGGGACAGCCGTTAATCATGTAGATTTCTCCGTAACGGTACCGCAAGCCATCGTTCGCTTGCTGATGTCCTAGTTTGCCAGTGCTATTCGGTGCGATCTAGAGGCTGTATCGGGATCGTAGGGCGGGCTTCAGAGTAACGGCGCCGAAAGGTTTCGGTGTAGTCGGGCGTCTCGTGGGGCCTCGGCGAGGTCGGAGTTTGGACTTGGGGGGGCCTGTGTCATTAGCTTCGGGATCGCTTGATCTGACCTCAGGACTCAAGTCGAACGCATGGGGTGTTTCGTCTCTGTTCTCTGACGGCGGGGCTGAGTCCGTTGATTATAAGTGCTCTGGTGCTGAGCGTGGCGCGGGGACAGTTTGGAAGACGTATGATTGATAGGCTGAGCTATTGTTTGTGGGACTGTTTGTGACGAGATTTGGACGGAGCCCGGGGGCTCTCCGTTCCCGTTGGCCCATGCACAAAAACGAACCAACCAGCCAGGGCTTAGCTACCACTTAGCGCTCTCCGACTGAAGGCCAACTGACTTCGCAGCAATACTGAAGAGGCTACTACAGCAGCTGCCTCCTGCGCGCTCCGCTTGCTCCCGAGTGCTGAATGGCGTGTGTCCGCCTCCGGCAGCGGATCATGACACATTGGCCCTGGTCCCTTTAATCGCAGGCTAGTCGGATTAGTCAGATCATCATACGTATTGGGAGGGATATTGTTTAAGGCAGGTTGAATTGGGGCTACAGGTCTCCTATCGCTGAACAGTGCGTTGATTATTTTCCTATGTATTGCTATTCTCCTGTCAGAGTGTTTTTACAAGCCTTTGTCGCCGTCGACTCTGCTACACTCAGGGCGCAAAAAAAATGCAAATCTGCGGTTTTACAGCAAAACAATCCGTTCTCGAAAATATATAATTAATTATTAAACAAGTTAAATAACGTCAGTTTCATGTCTATATATCAGGTTTTACGTAACGTTCAACGTATTAATAGTATATACTTTCCGCTTATTATTTATACGTTTTAATTTGCGATTGAAGATATACTACTTCAAAGATACATGTTTTACTATACATTTTCTACGTAAGACGATGTACCTAAAATAGCCGAATATTTTATTTCCCAACAAATGCACAATAACTATATAAATACAATATAAGCATTTAATATAGTAAACGCGTCTATTCATATATTAATATATTTCTAATTGGGTGATTTTATTTGCTTTTTTGAATTAGTTATAAAATACTGAAATAATAAAGTTTTGCTGGAGAATCGTAGATTTGCGTTTTTTTTGCACACCCACTGTAATTACGACGAGCCTGAATCAGTTATGCAATCAAATTGAGACACCGTACTCTTTATCAGGCCTGACGAAGGACCAGATTCAACAAGTCGGCCAACTTGTTGACAATTAGGTATTATGTACCGTATATGCTTGCGCTGGTTGTATTCTAGACACATATACGATATACCGTTGATTTCGCACACTTATGCTTCTGATCAGTAAAGGCCTATCTGGTGCAGCTGTAGTGTCACGACCCAACTCATCAGGCCTTCCTCAAAAGGCCAAGAGAGGGATACCCAGCATAGGTCACGTGTCAGCTAGCAGGGGTGCGAATCGCACCCCATATACGGGAAGGCTCCCTCTGATCAGGACATATATGTTCCGTAGCTAGATTACCTTAGAGTGCAATGCGCGTTTAAAGCGCTCGCAACTGGTCACGCAGTACGACACAACTAATGTCAGATATAGGGGACATCAAGTTGTGTTGTATTTTATGACTAGCTGCAGGCGCTCTAGAACGCGTACTCCTCTTTTTATGGAGTCTAGTTACGGAACCTATATGTTCCGATCAGATGGATCCTTTCGGTATATAGGGTGCTAGCGCACCCCCTGCTAGAACACAGCGCCTTAACCACTCGGCCAAACCGACGAGTCACGTATTGGATGTTTGATTTTCCATTTTGAGGACTATAGACGAGAAACGGGAGTAATTCGGGAGTCCCTCGGGAGGCCGCTTGCGCCTGGGCAAGCAGGCAAAGCCAGGGCGCTGTATAAGAGCACTTTGTGCCGAAAAGCGGGTAGGATCCATGCAATAAGATAACGACTCCAACGATAAGATAACGGTTGATTGATAAGATAAGGCATTATTGATAAGATAAAACCTTAATATGATAACGTCAACAGCCCATCAATAAAATAAAAACCTATTAATAGGATAACGACTTACACGATAAGATAACGACTTATACGATAAGATAACAATTTAAGCGATAAGATAACAACTTATGCGATAAGATAACAACTTATGCGATAAGATAACAACTTATGCTATAAGATAACAACTTATGCGATAAGATTACAACTTATGCGATAAGATAACGATCCATGCGAAGGTAAAAAGTATATGTTATGCTAGCTTCGATTAACTGCGCTAGTTGGTATTGTACCTTTACTTAGTAGTGCTTTAAGAATGTTACTGGAGCCCTTTTTTAGATATCGCACTAGGGAGAAAACTAACCTAATGCTACCATTCTCCAGCGACCGCCTCGTTTCTCGGGCCATGTTCACATTATTACGGAACTACTAGAAAAAGTACTAATTCCTCCGTCTGCCCGCGCCAGTCCGTATCATGTAAGATCCCATTCCAAAACGGTGTTCCATGAAAAGTCTTCGGCTTGGATCTGCATGAAGCGCTAGGAAAGATTGCTGTTCGATAAAGGTTTCCCGGTATTCTTTAGGTAGTCTTCCCAAGCGATGGCTGTTTTGCGTATTGCGTTTAACATTTTATCTTTATCTTTTTCTTGATGCTTATGTATTATGTGAGACCACAAAGGAGTAAGGGTATGGAAGCGATTTCAGGCGGGGGCAGAAAGGGTAGATAAGTATGATAAGTAGGGGCTTGTCAGGTAATCCCTGGATCACTGTCGGCGGCGTCGATTCATGTGCAATAATGGACTGCCCGGTAATAAAATGTAATGGAAGCTCAGTTTCAAAAGTGGGAAACGGGTGCCAACGCGGCCTGGCTGGGGAAACTTCACGCCTCCGAACGACGGAACATTGGATAAGATACCGCTCGTAGATCGTCAATGATGCGTGCTATCCCACAGGTTAGCTCTAGACATATAGATTCCGTTTAACATCCCCTGGTTTTAGTGGTCTATATGCTCCACATCTACGCATTCCGCAGCTTTTTTTACCGTGGCGCTTACGAAGTCTGGGCTCCCACCCAGGTACCCATCTGCGTCGCACACTCTCCGTCCGTACTCACCTGCATCATACATAGAGGACTATGTTTGTCGCAGCTTAGGGGCAGGTCCCGACCTTCAGCTCGGAGAAACCGAGCCCTCTCTTGACAGTCGCGCCTGCTCTGGTTTTCGTCGGAGGACTCAAATATAATATAAGAAGGGTTGATGCAAAGCGGCGTGTGGCAAAGGTGGGATGCGTCCATGCGCTGAAATGGACCGCATTCAAGCAAATTATCTAGCTGGATACCGTTCCGCGGCCACTGGCTATCACTGAACCACGCCGCTGCCCTTGCCACACTTGTCTGATGGTCTGAATGCTTGAACATGGCGCGTTCCGAATCCACTAGCGGACAGCTCTGGTGCGTAAGCCGGTCGATGATCGCGCCGACATTCAGATTCGACCAGTCTCGCGGCCAAATAACGCAAGTTCCCACGTGGCTCGGCCCTAGACCCCAACGACGAAGGATGCCGGATATGTAACATTTGAACTCGCGCTTCGCGGCACTGCTGAGCCATTCTATAGGCCGCTGCTGAGTATCAAATCTTTCGGACAACTCCATGTCGTAGCGTGGCATAACCTCTTGGAAACGAGAACGCCCGAGCCATGCGCGCTTTGCCGAGCTCTCCTCGAAGCCTTTGCTGGCTTTCCGCTTTGTCGCACCGTCCGGCAGGCTTGCCCGGGCCGAGAAATCAGCACGGTCTGAGTCGATCAGCGTATAGAGGACGGTGGTGGAGCCAATGGAGCCGCCCTCTTTCCGATGCAACGTTTGGACATATCTTTTGAGATTCCAAGAGTTTGCAAACGTTTTGCCGCATAATAGGCCATCCTCTCTCAGCTCTGTGCATTGATAGTGCCGCGTCTGCTTATACGTGTTGGTTGGAAAATGCGCCATCTCCGCTATAGCCAAAAGGGCACTACGATCGAAGTTTCCCCATTAACAGCTGCAAAAGGCAGCATTGCTGCTAATATGGTATATTAAAGTTGCATTGTCGGGCCTCGGACCAGAATCATCTACATCGGGCTTCCAATTAGAACCATCTTCATCTACCATCCTGCCTTTTCTATCCTGCATCTCTTGGAACATAATGGGAAGTTAATGAAGGTTCGCAGGTAAAGTAGATGGATTCCAGCGTTGATTATCCCTCGAATCCTTTACTCCTTTCGGCAATGTAGCAACTTGACCCAGATGCCCCTGATGCCGGATACCGAACAAACCAGTTGCATACAGGAACAAAGGGAGGTTTTGTACAGCTTATCCGTTTTTCTCGACGTTGTATTATCGTCCATTATCTTAATCTAGGGGCCGTAACTGAACTTTGCGCTACTCAGCTATTATGTTAATAACTTGGCAGCTTAGTTAATCGAAGCCGGCAAGCTGCAACTTAGGAACCTTGTCCTCGCAGTATCACTCAGAGTATCTAGTCCCCATTCCAAGCTCTAAGGTTAATTGCCCCGACATCGAATCCAGATTCATACCGACGCTACTTCGTAAGACATGCGCATCTGTCCAAAATATCCTAGATGATAAGAATACCAAGAGCGTCGTCCGTTAAAGAAGTCCACCATATCAATGGTTCGAATCGCACTAATAATCCCACAGACATAATGACGATACGTAAACCTGCTTCTGTGTGCCAAGGGATATGCAACAGGGAGATATACGCATCGCTGATACATTCTGCAAAATGTTGAAGAAGCAAACGACAGTGGCGCGCAAGCTTCCGTCTGCGCCTATATGCATGCCTGGAAGCCTCCAGCCGTAACACTCCAAGTTAAATACGTCGTAAAGCTCAGATCTGGGGCTAGAAGTTTTGCCCCGTGCCAGAAAGAAATATGCATATCCAACCTGTCTTTATTTACCCACGAGACTCACTCGTGCCACGCGGGCAACCTAGTTGCCAAACGTAATAACGCGGCGGAAATGCACCAAGACGCCGTATTCGGGTGCTGACCAAAGCAAATAAAAAATAGAAAGGAAGCAATGAGCAGACGCGTGCCCCAGAGGCTCTCGCGCGTTTGCCAGGAGAGGCATTGGAGACTTACACATGGGATACTTATACAAATAGGCTTTGGACGGCAGAGATAAACCTTTTCCAATCCACGGCACCTTTATCACCACCCGAACCTAACAGGAACGATACATGAATAAAATTGCGTTCCGGTAATAATTTACTACGCAAATTACACAAATTATTACTTACTCTTCACCCGCCTAACGGCATCCTTTCAATATGGCACTGGTAGAACTTAACTCTCCATCTTTTAGACGGGACAAAGCAATTCTGCCCCGATACATACCCGATATACCGTACGAAGGAAAGGTCTTCTACAAAGTACAGGACAGTGATTCCCAGGACATGCGGCACTTTACCTTGCGTGTTTTCCCTACCAAAATCCTTCTCGAGGCCGGCATGCCGCCGAAGATATCCAACGTCATTTGGAAGTCCGAAAAGACTGGCACAGGGAACGCAGAACCAGATGCCGCGGATTACGCTGACGACACTGAGGACGCGGACGACGCAGATGACGCGGACGATACGGACTACGCGGACGACGCTGACGACACTGACGACGCGGACGACGCTGACGACGCTGACGACACGGACGACGCGGACGATGATGACGATGCTGACGATGCTGACGATGCTGACGACGCTGACGACGCGATGGAATTTGGCAACGCAGAGGCAGAAATGAAGGAGCGCAAGGCACGTACGAAGGCTGTAGTGAAGTTCCTTATGGCAAAGTATTACGGTTGGTTATTTCGAAGTGAGCGAGAAGCCCACGATACAATCCTTAAAGATCGGGCCCGATGGATTTGCGGCTTTACAAAAAAGGACAGGGGTAAGATGCTTTACTGCGGCGACCTCTTATGGACCATTATGCGCAGGTGGGAATCGGGTACCAGCGCCGATAGTGACATAGGAAGATATTGGATTATTCCATCACCGTATAATCTGGCGTTTACTCTTACATACTGTCGGATCTAGAACGTTTCGGCTTAGCTAGTTTTCGGACTAGCGGCTATCGCTTTCCGCTATCGCCACCCCGGTGGTAGCCGTATCTCTTGGCTATAGCTGTTTTTCTGTGTATATAAGGAGGGCTTACGACTTTCACTTTTTATCTAGGACCTTTTAGAGGTTAACCTGATAATTTATCTTTCTTCAGTTATATATATGCTTTAGTATGTGATCCAGGGTCTTATAATTATGAGCCCGGTCCGCATTTCTTTCCATCTGTCGCTTCGATACATTTGTTAGATACGTTGCGGACGTTGCCTTTTGAGGTAATTCGGAACCTCGCCGTTGCTCCCGTAGTAACTCTGTAACTTACTGCCGCCCTTTATTAAGGATATTCCTTACCTAGATAGCATTATTTCCGTTTCCTAGCCCTTAGTTGCATTATAACTGAAGCCATAGTTCCTTTCCCGTTAACAGACCCTAATAAGACCTTAAAACGCCTTAAAGCGTTCCTTTTCAAAAAGGGAACCTTTAAAAAGTATAATACTTTCGAATTTTACGTTAGCTTTAAGGCGGGCTTTTTATGGAAATATATTAACCCTAATACGGACGAATTCTTACCGTTATTAAAGAAACCTACTTTCCTTAATTTCAAAAAATTCGATTTAACCGTTTTTAACGAATTTAACTTAAAGTCGGAAACAAATGCGAAGTTCCAAAAAGCAGTAAAAATCCATAAGCGAAAGGAAACCCTTTTCCTAGCCCAGGAAAAGGCGCTCGCCGAGATCAGTACGTTCCTTAACTAATCCGTTTACCTTAATTATTATTAAGTATATTAAAAAAAGGTTACATTTCGAAATAGGCTTAAAGCTTTAAAGAATAAATTTAAGCCTAATAACAACGTTCGGATATATAAAGTAAACGCCTGTTATAAGGAAGCGTTAAAAACTAACAGAATAACGATAAACGTATAACTTTTTAAGTACTGGAAAGCGTATACCGAAGCCGAAAAACTTCAAATTCCAGCTGTTACAGGGTTTTATAGCTACCTTAATTTCCTTAAAGTTATAAACGCCTTTTTACCCGATTTTTTTATTACCCAAACCGTTGTTATTAAGGAAGCTATGTTCGACGGCAAGGACGCTACTAAGCTGCCGTCGGTGCAGAAGCTCGTGGAACGTTTCCGGAACCATATAAGGTTGCGGAAGGTTTAGGGCGTTACCGCCGAACAGTTATTACGAAAAGCGTTCGGTATTACCCTTAACGGAAAAACCCCGAATTAAACGGAACCTTCTTAAAATGCTCCAGGTAACAGTAACCGGAACAGCAACCAAAACGGTAACCGGAACAGTTATCAAACCCCGCGGACGTATATCTGCGGAAAAATCCATTTCTTCAAGGAATGCCTTTATATATACCCAAAGATCAAAGCTAATAAGTAGACCGAAAACCCTGAAATTAGAAAGAAAATGGACGAAGGAATTACAAATAGTACCGGTACCTTAAAAGCTATTATTAAACGTGCTAGGAAAAAAACGAATGAACAAACTCCTTAGCAGCAGATTTAACAACAACAAACACCTTAGTTAACTTTTACACTTTTCGTTAAAAAAGTTCCTTTACCTATAAACCCCCAGGCTAATAACGTCATTACCGGATACAGCCTAAAAAGGTTTACGTTACTGGATACATATTCAAACTTCCACGTCGGCAACCGGAAGGCTAAATTTATCGATTTACACCCTTCCATAATAAGCGGAAAATTCCTAGCTAAAAAAAAGTACCTAAATATTCTAGGTAAAAGTACGAAAAAAATCACCCTTATTACTCCAAACGGCAGAACTAGCGCTTTCTTTCTGAAGGACTACCTTTATATCCCTGAGATATATATTAACTTAACCTTACACAGGCTGTTTTAAAAGGTTAGGATTTATTAGAACCACGAAACCAACGTTATATATCACAAAGCTTCGAAAACGTCGAAAACGCAGATGGCGAAAATCAGATAAATCAAGCGCCAGCCCGTTATACACCATGTTAAGGTAACAGCTGAAAACGACGCCGACGACGTTATTACTTTAGCAGCCTATATAATAGCCGAAAAACCCGAAGCAACAGTTCCAGAGAACGAAAGCGACCTTAAAAAGGAAGTTATCCTCGAAAGCGAGGACGAAAACGTTGTTACGGAGCCCCTGATCGAAAAATTCCTTCCGGCGAAGCTAACTAATTAAAAAAAGCTTTACGGAAACAACTTTCGAAATCCTTTAAAGCCTTTAGAAAAAAATGTTACGTTATGGCACCGAAAGCTTGCCCATTTAGGTCCTAAGGCCCTGGAAAAGGTGGTGTAAGCAGTTACCGGAGCGAAGATTTAGCTGCCGTCGAAGATCGACTATTAGGACTGTACTGTTACGAAAGCTCGAAAAAAGGTTTCGCGAAAACCTTAAATTAGGGAACGTAAGCCCTTCGTTACGATATACGCTGATCTTTTCGAATTTAGTAGCGCCTTTAACGGGCGAACGAAAACGTTAATTATTACCTGTTTTGTTATTGGAGCTAGAATCAGCTATACCATAAAACGGAAGAAATACGTATTTACCGCTTTGATGAACGTAGTTGTTTTTCTCGAAAGATAATACCATATCAAGGTTAAGACGATCGTATTAAACGGAGAAACTTCCTTTGGAAAGAAGCTTCGACGATGGTTTCTAAATACAGGGATTTCGCATAAGCCTTTACCTTTATATACCAAAAAGCCCGTAGGCGTTCAAAAACGCGCCGGGGGCGTAATTATTACGAAGGTACGTTATTTGATGATTAGTAGTAACCTTTCTTTTAACCTATAGCCTAAAGCTGTTAAAGTAATTACATATATCGCCAACCGTACACCTATTAAAGCCCTAAGCTGGAAGATATTTATCCAGGTCCTTAACAAATAAATAGTTAAAAGGGATAAAATACCCGTTTCCGAAAAAGGCCTGAAGGCGAACGTTACGAACGTTATCCTTTTCGGATTAAAGGTTTATGCACTTATAAAAGCAATCCGTCGTAAAGCAGAACGCCTGAAAAAAATGGACTTTGAGGCGTATATCGGTTATTTCGTCGGATACGTAGCTAGCAATATATATCGGGTATAGGTTCCTTTACAGCAGCAAGTTATTACCGTTCGAAACGTTACTTTCGACGAGACGAAAAAGTATCGTGGCGATCAGCCGCAGAAATCGTCGATCGAAATCGCAAAATTAAACGATCAGATCGACAGCATCCTAATCCCACTTAAAGCAACGACCTTCCTAAAGATTTTAAGGGTTATATTTAATAGTAACCCTTTGGATATAAGCGTTACTGGGGGGGTGGATAATATAGCAGTATATAATACGGTAACGCAGGGTCCGTTTATCGAAAACGAAGAACCTATATATAATATTATCGTAATAGCTACAGGTAATCCTGATCAAAAAGCTTTATAGGAAGTTAAAAAGGTAAAAGCTAATTCGGACGAAAAATCTCTCGATTCAGCTGCTAGTAACAATACCAAAGAAAACCCCGATCGTTTCCCAGAAAAATTAGGTAATTTAGAAAGCGAAAACCTTTTTTAAAGTTTGCCTATACCGGACGCTACTTCAGGCCCCGAAGATTTAGGTTATTAACAACATCATTCGCCGTCGCCAAAGGAAGTTTAAAATATATTGTCGAATTCCTTCCAGCTACGGCAACGTCGTACCGAAATGGATTTCCTAAATCCCTTAGCGATTATCGAATTTAAGACTCGAAAAGGAAAAAGAAGAAAGTTATTTTCGGTTAATGCAAGTTACAAACTGGCACCCGAAAAACGCAATATATACCTAACTGCTTTTAACGTTATTTTTACGACGGCGATCAGACCGGAACGCCTTTATCGAAAGGACTTCCTTATAACGCCCAAGAATTGGAAGGAAGCTATTTAGTACCGGTACGCCGAAGACTGGAAAGTAGCTACGTAACGGAAGTAGGATTAAATATATCGGGTAAAGCAGTTAGTTGCCGTTATTCCACTTTAAGAGGCGATTAAAGACGTCGGCCTTAACGGTATACTTCTGTTAATGTAGGTATTTACCTACAAATTTAACAAAAATGGGTTCCTTTAAAAGTTTAAGGCTAGATTTGTTGTCCGAAGTAACCTTTAACCTCGCGGAAAGCTTAACGCTTATGTATTTACGCTAGCAGAAAGGTCTTTTCGAATACTGATAACTGTTACAGCTCGATTCGACTTAGATCTTCGTTAGTTAAACGCTATCAACGCGTTCCTGCATAGCAATATCGATAAGTTGGTGTACGTACGTTTCTTATAAGGGTTTATACGTCCTGGCTTCTGTCTGAGGCTTTTAAAAGCCTTATACGAATTAAGGAGATTATTATTTCTGTAGTAACGAAACTTATCTGCAGGTTTAAAGGACCTAGGTCTAATACCCGTCCCGGATAACCTATACGTTATGACTAACGGCTGGTTAACGTTGTTTTTTTACGTTGACGATATATCAATAATGTATAAGACTCGAGATACAGTACGCGTAAAGGAATTCCTTATAAAGCTGATATAACGCTTCCATATCACCGACCTTAGAAAGTTATAATAGTTCCTTGGAATACGTATTCTGCGCGATCGAAAGGTTAAAAAGCTATGGCTAATGCAGGACATTTACTAGGAAAAGTTATACTTCCGTTTCGAACTTTCGAAACTCGAAAAACGTTACTTTAAGGTCCCTAAATGGAAAGATCTTAAAGAATACGAAGGAAAAACGCCTGCAGCGTCGAAGAAGTTATATCTCGAAAAGGTCGGCAGTCTGTTATATGGAACTGTTACCATTCGCCCAGATATCGCTAAAGCTACTTCCCACCTATTATGATACAGCAAAAACCCAAGCCCCATATACCTTAACGCCGTTGATAAGGCCCTACTTTATGGGTATTACACCCGTTACTTCGCTATACAGTATGGTAAAAACGAAGAGCCTAACGTGCGATCGTTGCTTTGTTCAAGTAACGCATCCTTCGCAAATAACTCTAACCGTAAAAGCTCCCAGGGATTCTTAATATTATTATTTGGCGGCTTTATAATCTGGAAAGCGAATAAGCAGGATACAATCATTACCTCAAGCACTAAGGCAAAGCTGTTAGCCCTTTTTCAAACCGTTAAGGAAACCTTCTTTATGCAAAAGCTCTTCAGGGCTATAGGCCTAAAACTAGATAAAAAGTTAGTTATCCAGGTGGACAACAAGCAGACGATACGGCTAGTCACAAAAAAAGCTATACGTCTAGTTACGAAGTTGAAGCACGTCGATATTCATAGCCACTGGCTCCGCCAAGCCTTCGCCACGAAAAAAATCAGAATCGAATAAACGCTTACTAACGCAATAATTGCGGATAGCTTCATTAAGCCACTTGGGCTGCAAAAGCATCAGGAATTCGTTCGATTACTAAACCTTCAAAACGTTACTTCAAAACTAAAGGAAGCTTAAAAAAAGCTTCGCTGCAGTAACGTTATTACCTTACAGCAAGGAAAAACTGTTGCTCCCATTTCCTCTGTTATTTCTTTCCATCGTTCCTTCCCTTACACCGAAACCTAAACCACCTCAAATATCCGGTTATTAAGTTAGCTTTCCAACAAAGCTTCTGTAGTCTAACGGTAAGATATCAAGTCATAACATCTGGAAACATGGGTTCGAATCCCATTAAAAGCTTCGGAATGTCGAATTCTGTGGTCGCAGAATTCGATATTCCCTAACCCTTTTGCCCTTTTATTTTTGCTTTCTAACCACTACGACGTTTCCTTTTTGGGCAATTTTTCTGCATCGTAAGGGCTTCAGCTGTCAGTTCCTAACAGCTGGGGGGGTATGTCGGATCTAGAACGCCTTGGGTGAATCTAGAACGTTTCGGCTTAGCTAGTTTTCGGACTAACGGCTATCGCTTTCCGCTATCGCCACCCCGGTGGTAGCCGTATCTCTTGGCTATAGCTGTTTTTCTGTGTATATAAGGAGGGCTCACGACTCTCACTTTCTATCTAGGACCTTCTAGAGGTCAACCTGACAATTCATCCTTCTTCAGTCATATATATGCTTCAGTGTGTGATCCAGGGTCTTATACATACTCGTTATGGAGAAGCTAATTTATCTTTTGAAGCAGTGCATGCCGACTACCCCGAGATAACCTCCTTTTACGTGCATTTTTTTTCAGCGGGAATGGATCTTGCCGGTCCTTGAAAAGATGCTATGTTTCTACATTTAAGGGTGCGCTACTGAAGAAATGTTTAAGAAGGCCAAGAAAACTGCGAAGGCGATGAGAGACGCCTTTAAAGGAGGAGCTATACCGCCGCCGGCGTCGCCCTGCTTCCAACATCTCAAGAATTACCACATTTGCCCCGCATGCTTGCAGGTAGCAAGGTGTTCGGAACTAAGTACAGCCAGTCGAGGCATTGGCGCTACCTGTGTACGTCGCTTGTTTAGCGTTGCGCCCGCCCATACTCTTGGCTTCGGGGACTAAGCGATGGCCTACTCCTAAGCATGTCCATCCCAGCCTTTACTACTTGATCACAGGGCTGCTCGTCTCCGATATAGCCGGTAGACGGAGATAGACGAAGGGCGGCCGAAAAAAGATGGATGTCGTACAGGAAAAATCGGAGTTGGCAACTCGAATCTGCGACCAAGTTACGAAGGATTTCATGGTAAGCGGTACTAAAGTTAAAAGGATGCCCGGTTTCTGAGACGCCTACGGCGGCGGCGACGACATTATCTACTTGGACAAGGGAGTCAGCCTTAAATCTGATGGATGGGCTTCCGTATTGACCCTCGACGGAAGATTACCCTGGAAAGTTAACCGCAAGTCCCATGGGAATCACGAGATGGGATACCACGTCGAGCACAACTGTAATCCCACCACAAGATTCAAGAACATGCTTAAGGCTGAAGATTCCGAGCTGGTCTTTGACGTTATACAGACGGCTAAGAGTGCAAAAAGTAAAAGGTCATGGAGCGAGCCATCACCGGCTGTATAAACCTCATGGTCATACACGGCACGTTTGGCCGGCCAGGTGGATGCGTTTCCAAAGCCAGCTTTTTCCAAGCGCAGCCCCTGGAACGTATCGAGCAGATGGAGCTCACATACACCACAGGCGCATTCACGGATAAGGGTGCCGCATACCTACGCACGCCGACCCGCAACAGCCGTTACGAGGTGCTGCAGAAAGCTCTTATCAAGCATTGCACAACATGCTCTAAAGGAGCTCTCTGTACGGAATCCACCATGCCGGATTGGAAGTATCCACACCAGTCAAAGCGTACCGCAGCGTGGATTGACGCCCTCGCCGCCGAGGGGCTCGCCGCATCTAGCCTCGAGCTATACACCTTACGAAGGGAGAGTGGGTCAAGTATCTTCTGGCCATTTTCCCTAAGCTCGAAGGCTTTGATTGTCGAGGTTTGAACACCAAAGATCTGCCAAGCCTGGCTGGAATAGGAGCTAGGTGGTCTCCGTAGGAGATACGACGAGGACCTCGACGGAGCGAATAACGAGATGAGCTCGGAAAGGCTGATGATGGGACTTTTCTACCATAAGATATGTAAGCTGAAGAAAAGTACCCAAGATGGCGGTCCGCTATTCGCAAGAAACCGCGCTGGCTGCGAACCAATACCAACCCAAGAATGCATCTTTACAGGGGCCGTCGTCAAGGTGGACGAATCGAAGCCGCTCCGTTCAGGTCTCCCCCTTGGGGACTTATATCCAACGATGAGCAATTTCAACAGGAGCGAGTGGAATGTCACTTTAGAAACAGAAGCCGCGAGGCGTATCCGACGCGGAGTCCATGGTCCTCAGTTTCAAGCCGAGCACTTCCGGCAGCTGGATCACAGGCCAGCTATCGATTACCGCAAGCCGTTCTGGACCGAATTGTATATCAAGCCATTGGACGATTCCGGGTTGGCCGATGAGGAAATATCCTCATCCGATTCGGAAGATGATTGTAATATTCCTGCGGCCTTTTTTAGGTTAAACAGTGGGGGAAAGACGACGGCGAATCGCAATAACCGCCGCCAAAAGCCTGGTGCCGGCGACATAAAAAGCCAGGAGAACTAATGGCTGATGAGCCTAGGCTCTTGTCCCTGTCGTCTAAGAGTGCCCTTTACATGCGACAAGCTCATCTCCGCCTCTGTTGTTAACCTTTTCACGGCTAAAGCCCATAACACCTCCTTAGGTCATTTGACTCAATTCCACCGCCGTTGTATCCGCGATGGAGGTACTGAGGCTGATCGCTCGACTGTGTAGATAGCGGTTACAAGGTGCCGGGGAAAGGAGAGGTAAAGAACCCACCGGCAGCGTTCAAGACAAGCTTACCACGTCGGAGGAGGGTGTTTTCAAGGGATCCAAGCCAGAGGTACGCCAATGGTTAGCAGAGGAGCGGGAGAGAATTACAGAAGCCGGAAGCTGGAAGATATGGAATGATATATTAAGACTTATGGCTAAGATTTGTCCCAAATCCGGCATGGGAGGTATATAAGCCTTAAGCAAAGATTAATGTATTATTGGTATTACAAGCTTGATAAATGCATGTATTTTTGTTACATGCCGTATTGCATTTGCGTTGCAAAATTTTGGTACGAGCCAAAGCCGCTTTTGCTATGTAAAAGACGATACCGCGTATTTACCGGTTCGGTAACCGTACAGTAAGATTCTCGGTCGTGGTATAATTTGGGCAGACTTGGGAGAAATGTTGTTAATTACGAAACGCCACGTTTATTTACCGCCTAGAATCGTTTGAATATTATAAAGGCCTAATGTGACGGCTATGGGCTTAACCAACTATTAAACCTAAGTCGTACGGTTTATGTTAGCAGTGGTATCATGGAAATGTGAGTAATAAAGCGATAGTTACGTCTGGTAATAACAGATATAAATCTGGGTAATTAATTGTTATTATAAGCTGGTACTGTTTAGGTTATACAAAATAACGAACGTATATATCCTAAACGGGATTCCTTTAGATCCGTTTATCTCTTCGGATTTATTTGCTATAATCTTTATAGATCCGAAAATCTCCTCGGATTTATATTACGTAGCCTAAAGTTTTGTACCGGAGGTAATTTGTATAACTTCCGACTGTTTGCCAATTAGCCAAGCTGGTTAATTATGATACGATTTCCCCTTTTCTAAAATCTTTACCCTTAAAGATTAATTTGTTTAACGTGCTATACCACCTCCTCGGATATACCACCTTCTCGGACACTTTTTGGCACTTTGCAACAACAAATTCAAATAACTTAACAACAATATATCGCATTGATTCAAATTAATCGGATTCTTTTTCTTTAGACGTATCTACAACTTTTATACAAATACGCGTATTATATCCAGGCTTGCCGTAAACGCCATACTTCCGTTCCTTGGTCTTAACCCTTTTGCGACAACCTTTTCCAGCTGCTATTAGCTGCATTTTTTCACCACCCCGTTCTTTTTGGGCTAAAAAAGCTTATCCCTTTTATATAGTAAATGTTTCTTCTTTTTAAAAACGTTTGTTTTTTATCCTACGACGTTTGCTTAAGATATAGTTCGTTCCGCGTAATTAGGCAGTTTTTTCCCGGAGAAGAACATTCTCGTACAGAAGTAATAAGTTACTTTTAGTTAAAAGATTAACCGATTCAGCTATTCTTAATGAACTACCCTAATAATTTTTAATTTTCTTTGCAAGTAACATCATTGCTTCGTTATTTCCTTAATATTCCTAGGGGTTTTTGCGAGCGGGAAACAAATGGAACGGGCAAAGGCTAGCGGGAAGACGGTTGGCGTAAGCATAATTAAAAGAACTTCCAATTCGGAAAGAACGTTATTGGGATCGAATAGAACAACCCCAGCTTTTACGAATCCAGATTTGATATTATCGGACGTTATAGCAGCTTGGAACGCGTCGTAAAAGCCGGCGAGGAAATCTTTTTTAGCAATATGGATATGATAGCGTTGCATTAGGTTTTCGATATATTGCGAATAAACGCGTTTTAAAATAGAAAAATAAGATATATTAAAAAGTTAAAGCCGATGCGAAAAATGCGCGGACATATAAAGCGTAATAATATTGTTATTGGCGCAGTATTCTTCGAATTCCATCGAATGGTAGTTTTCGTAGCCGTTGAGGATAAGGAGACGTTTCGAAACTTTCGTACGCGTCCGAATATATTTGTTTAAAATGCTAGATTTATTCGAAATTTAATTTATTGGTTATCCAGCTATTATTACTTAGTGTGATTTTTTAATCGGCTGCTGGCAATAAGTTATCGCGGTACTAGGACCTAAACTAATTTTTTCCCGCCATAATAACAAATGGCGGTATAGCCTAACCTTAGAAATTAACATCCTAGATAACTGTAACCTATTTTTTATTCCCTTATTGCGTTTTTTTAAGTTTTTTACGTTTTTCGGCATTGGTAATTACCATGCCCGTTGGTATGAGAAGCTTTATTAAAAATCTAGTTTCGTCGAAGTTGTAAATATCCTTTTCTACGATACCGTACTTCGCAATTATAGCCCGAATAAGCTCGAACTATTTGCGAAATGTTTCTGGATTCTCGGATAAGATCCGTTATTAATTGATCCTCCGATTTAGATACGTTTGGAGCCGTGGTTATCGTTTAATAAATCTCGACGCCCAGTTAATCTCGATACGTCCTGCAACGCGTTAGGCAAATAGTAGATTGGTTGTATCTTTAACGTACTAAAGCCGGACAAAAAAGGCTCGTAGATCTAGGTTAAAGATACGGTCGGCAATCGATTTATTTTCGGTCGCGGTCAATTTTCGAACATTGGGAATAATATCGGTTCGGAAAGGTTTGTTGTTAATTCGGTTCTCTAACATAAATAAAGAGACATGGCATATAAAACCAAGACGTCTGAAACTAAGTTTCGAATCTTTCTTTTTAGCCTAAATAGCTAGGTTCATTCTAATTTCTTTTATAAGGCGTTCCATAATAGTGGTATTAAGAAATAAGAGATTAAAAATAGTTGGTTATAATAGCTAAAAAAGTGTCCGACGAGGTGGTGTGTCCGAGGAGGTGGTGTAGACTTTATCGCATTTGTTTAGTAAATAACTTTCCCTTTTACATTTTTTTAGTTGTTTTCGTCGTTATACTTAACCGTATCGAAAAACAAATATTTCGCAAACGTCCTAACCGAAAGGAAGAACGTAAAAATTTAGCTACTTATATTTGAAATTAAAGTTTCGAAGTTATACCTTATTCTGTATGTTTTAAATATAAGGGAAAATACGTTATAATAAAAAACGCGGCTCGTTATAAAAACTATATTCTGAAGAAAAAAAAAGTTACGATAATTCGGAGATTTTTTTTTTTTTTTTTTTTTTTTTTTTTTTTTTTTTTTTTTTTTTTGTATTCCTTACGCAATATTACTAAAAAGCGGAACGTTTAAAACGCGAGAAAATTTTGACCGAGAAACGGCTACTTTAATCGCAAAAAGAAATAAACGAGGCGATCGCCCGTTTTCAGCGATTGCGCTATCAGTAAAAATTCCTTCGGTCCAAAGGTATTAAAATGGTAAATCGTAAGCTTTAGTCTTTAAACGAATTGGACAAGTAGAAAAGGTTAAACCGCGAAACGGTTTTACGGGCCGTATAAGTTACGCAAGCTATAAGCTTTTTGGAATGGCCTGGGGTTGAAAATATTAATTGGCCGTTATTAGGCGACGTAAACTGGAGTACCTTTAACTCTAACGCTTCCGGCGTTGCTAATAAAAGTTTTTCAGAAGACGTTAGGCATTCGTAAGGTTTTTCGCGAGGTTCTAGGTATTTTCGAATCTGGGTAAATTTCTACTTAATTAGGTATTGGGTAAGTCCCTGTTTTTTGCGTATATCTAATATTTTTTCTGCTTCGTAAACCGGTCCATCCTTTATAACTTTTTCGTTTTGTCTTATATTAATTTTAATTATATCTACTGCTGATTTTAATAAGGAAATATAAAAATTTGAATAAAGCGTAACCTTCGGCGGTAGTTCTAATTTATAATTATTTTCTGAAATTTTCTTAGGGATTTTATATGGGCCGATATATTTAAAATCGACTTTTTATTTAGCCTTTTAGTTTAAATGCTTTTAATAGCTAGGTAAACTATTTCCCTTTCCGAAAAGGTTAATCCCTTTAACTTTTTTTAGTTATAATATTCGCTTATCTAGTTACGTATAAACTTAAGCTTTATTTTTATTTTTGCATGTAGCTGTTTTAATTATTTTAACGTATAAATTGCTTTAACGTTAGCCGGTTTATCTTTATGTAAATCTCGGTAAACTTTAAGTATAAAACTAAAATTGGCAGTTATTAGCGTTATTTTAATACTTTCGTAGTAACTAGTGTTATAAGTTAGCTATATAACTGGTAACTTTTTAACTTAATTATTTTGCTCGTAATTAACATAGTATCGTAAATACGTTTTTAACGTTTAGTTAGTTCTTTCTATTTATCCGTTTGTTTAAGGTTTAAATACGTCGGATAATTTATAATTTAATCCAAATTAAGCTATTAATCCTTGCCAAAATTTCAAAGTAAAGGTGGTACCTTTATTCGAAATAATTTCCGTTAAAAATCCGTAGGTCCCGAAAGTATATCTAAAAACATGATATACGAATTGTTTTGTATTAATGTTTTCGTTATAAGGTAAAAAATAAAAATAAAATTCGTAAATTGATTAACGATTACGAAAATGCTATTGTAATATATTCTTATAACTAAATATTTTGATAAAGGAAGCTTAATAATAAAATCAAATATAATTAAATCTTATAGTCGTTTAGCGACTGGTAATAGCTGTAATTCTCTATAAGGTTTATGTTGTCGTACCTTTACCTTAGCACAAATATCGCATTATCGTACTACTTTTAATACTGTAGTTTTTATTTTAAAAAAGTAATACGTCCGTTATAAACGTTTTAAGATTTTGTAAACTCCTAGATATTTATATACTGGATATTTGTATACGTTTCGTATAAGGTCCTTTTGTAGATTCTTAGCCATCTATATTTTATTTATTTAGTGCTTTATTAATTAACTAGCATTATATTATTAAATGCGTTAATATATATCGGGCAGTATTGTTCGTATTGTAATAATTCGTCGTTACTTTAAGTATCTTTCGGGTGTTATATCGAAGATTATTTATTATACCTTAACCTTAAGTTCTTTTAAAAATGTATATTGTAAATCTTAAGTCCAAAATAGATAATTTTTCTAAAGCGTAAAAGGTAACGTTTATCGTATTACGTTAATTAAAAATTAAAAAGTACGTTAGGATTCGCTTTACTTCCTATAACACTTAATTAATTTCTTAAATAGTTAACTTTTCTATAATCTTTAATAAACTGTTAATCTTACTTTTAGGGACTACTCGGAAGCCATACGATTTTGAACGTATGTAATTACCTTATCGCTAAAGCGGAACCTTTTAAACCTTTGCCAAAGAATACATAAAAGCATTAGAATAAGGTATAGTAAGCGTTTAAGCAGACCTTGTAACAAATACTTTACGTATCCGATTCTTATCGCTTCCGTTTACTTCCGCTTCGGTCCGGTTAAAAACCTTTACGACCGCCACGTTTCGACCCACGCCCTAAGATCCTTTCTTGCGGTAAAGAGGTAATATCCTTAATATCTTCCTAATCAGGATCGCCCTAATCAAAGGAACCTGTAAAAATCTCTTAGAAAATCGGGAACGTTGCCTTGATATTTCGTAATATAGATAGAGGATGACTTAACGTCTAATGGTCCAAAAGCTTGGCAACTACCTCTTGGTAGCTAATCGTATCGTTATCAATCTCGGCTTTCTTTACCATCTGGAAGATAATTATCAAATTTCCATAATTAAAGCCAAAGCTATACACGGGTCGTTAACTCATATAATCACTATCTTCGTTTCAAGGACGTTATAACGTTATCTCTGGGCTATTACTTTTTGCCATTTTACGATCTACTTATTTAGTTTCTTTGCTAACTTCGAAATTACTTCAGCCTTTCGCGGTATTCTCTTTAAATATTATTTATAAATCTACTATTATACACTTTGCCAGATTCGGCCCAAATAACGTACTATTCTCTTAAATTCTTTCTTAAAAAGAGACTCGTTTTTAAACCGCTAGAAATGCCGACTTTAAAATCTATTTCGTAAAGTCGTTAATCTTTTTGCAGAAATTTTCATACTTCTAATCTTCGTAAATATACGCTGCAAAGTCCTAAGTATAAATAATTATTATTAATATACAGCCTATACCGTTTTAGCAGCAGCTAATCAATTAATAATAACGCGAATTAAGCGAATAAAACTTTTAATTATTAGATATAAAGGACATCAGTTATGTTGTATTAAATAACTAGCTGCAGGCGCTCTAAAACGCGCACTCCTCTTTTTATGGAGTCTAGTTACGGAACTTATATGTTCCGATTAAAGAGAGCTTTTCCGTATATAAAGTGCTAGCGCACCCCTTGCTAGCTGACACTTACAGCAGGTAAAGCTTACTTAAGACACCTATAATAATAAAGAAATTAAAGAAAAGAGTTGAATAAAAGAATTATTGAAAAAGTTATCAAAACTTTTCCAAATAGGTAAGATGGAATAGTTAAATAAAGTTGTAAATTCGACAACAGGTAAATGGGAATTCGGCAATTTTCTAAGTAAAGAAAGGGTATAAATCGGTAAAGAATTAGCCGAGATATAAAGAAGTAAAGGTATTAGTGTTATTAGCAAAAGCGATTAGCAGGGTTTTATAACTTATAAGAATTTGTACGACACAGGTGCGACAGAATATAAGGCTACCGTATAGTATACGAAAAAACTTTTACCAGTAAAAGTATATATAGGAAGACTTAATTAAAAATAAGAGAAATCTTAAAGTATGTCGTCAGTGTGTCAATTTACTTTATAAAAGCTGTGAATTTCCTACGACAGCTTGGGAAATGCTAGCTATATATATTAGCTAGCAGGGGATGCGCTAGCACCCCATATACGGAAAGGCTCTCTTTGATCGGAATATATAGGTTCCGTAACTAGACTCCATAAAACGAGGAGTGTGCGTTTTAGAGCGCTTGTAGCTAGTTATCTAATACAACACAACTAATGTCCCTTATATCTGACAATTAAAAGTCTTATTCGTTTAAATTACGTTATTATCAATTAATCAGCTGCTGTTGAAATGATATAGGCTGAACATCAATAGCAATTACCTATATACCCTATTATCTACAATGGCGACCGTACCGTCGACGTCCTCTGTCATCTACAAGAGATCTAAGGATTAGAATCGCTTCAAAGACGAATTTTAATTAAAAGCGTACTCGCTTGGTATTTGGCGTTATATCAACCTTAATTAGGATAATACATAGCCTGTCAAACCTACAAAACCTAATATAAGTTCCTATTCGAAAAAGCTAGTTCGTCAGATAACGACATAAGCAGCTAGTTCCTTTTCCGAAAGAATTATACAAGTCGAAAAAAATCGATTATACGGGTTATCTAACAAATACGTTTAAGATAACGTTAACAGGTAGATAAACTTATATTCAAAATTTTGCGATATGTACCTACGAAAATCGGAAATACGAAAACTTCTGCAAGAAAATTAACGATCTTACGAAATGGATGCTGGAGTTAATATCTTTAGCAATCAAAAAAACAAATTTCTTCTTAGGTAAAAACTTAAAGGAATAGTACGCCATTTTGGCTAAATCCGGCAAGGTATATAATAGGAGGCTTATAAATAATACCTAACAAAAATACCGCGAAAGATTAAAGTAAATCTCTAAGTCAGCGAAGAGATTAAACGAGTAAATCGTAAAGTGGCAGAAAATAATAGCCTAAGGATAACGCTATAACGTTTTAAAAACGAAAATAACGACTATATAGGTTAACGACTTATATATAGCTTTAGTTTTAATTATAAAGAACTGGACTATTATCTTTTAGATGGTAAAAAAGCCGAAATCGATAACGGTACGATTAGCTACTAAAAGATAGCTGTTAATCTTTTAGACCATTAGACGTTAACCTATCTCTTATTTATATTACGAAATGTTAAAGCAGCATTTCCGACTTTTTAAAGAATTTTAATAAGTTCATTTAATTAAGACGATCCTAACTAGAAAGATATTAAGGATATTAACCCTTTACTGTAAGCAAGGACTCTAAGACGTAGGTCGAAACGTGGCGGTCGTAAAGTTTTTTAAACGGACCGAAACGGAAATAAACAGAAGCGACAAAAATCGGATACGTAAAGTACTCGTTGCAAAACCTGCTTAAGCGCCTACTATATTTTATCCTAATGCTTTTATGCATTCCTTTGAAAACCCTCAAAAGGGTTCCGCTTTAACAATAGGATGGTTGTATACGTTCAATATCGGATTACTTCCGATTAATTTCTAAAGGGAGAAATTAAGCGTTTATCAAAGTCTATAAAAAAGTTAACTATTCAAAAAACCGATTAACTTTTGCAAGGAATAAGGCGAATCCTAACGTATTTTTTGATCTTTAATTAATGTAATACGACAGACGTCGCGTTTTACCCCTTAAGAAATTTATCAATTCTGAATTTAAGGTTTACAATTTCTATTTTTAACTTTATTAGCAGGTTTTTAAATTCTAGGCCAACCATATAAAACAACAGGATATACGCAGGCAACAACTTCGTACCGATTAAGGGGTATAGAAAGGTTAATATGGTACTTCGAAGCCTTAACGGTACGAAAGCGTTGCGTTTATACAACGTGGCTTATTGCAAAAACTTCGCATATAACCTGGTATCTTTCCGATAACTTCGAAAAAAGGGTACTGGTAAAATAATAAAAAAACTAACAATTTTATTCGAAATAACTACGATTAAATGGTTGCTACGTTAATAAATAAGTTCAATTAGTTCCTTATTAAAGATATTAACGTAATAATCATTTATGCAGCCCTGGCAGCCTACAAATAAACGTTAACTTATATATAGAGAAACTATTACGAACCGGTAACGGTACGATATGGTACTTAAAACTAGGACATCCAGGGCCCGAAATAATCGCCCAGTTGCAGTCCTATGTAAAAGAAATCCGCCTGAAAAGTCCTACAATAATCGAATGCCAAATATAAAGCAAGGCGAAGGCCAAGAAGCTAATACGCCGTAAGCCGAAGGAAGAAGCCTTCCGATCAGGACAGCAAATCGCCATCGACTTTACAAATTTCGAAAAAAAAAACTCCGAAAAATACAGATACTTATATTTGCTACCGACAGATACTTAGGTTTTATCTAGGACATTTACCTTAAGAATCGAGAGTAAAATATACTGATCATAGGGTTTCGGCACCTTCTAAAAATTCTTAAAACCCAGGATAAAGTTTTTCCATAGGTGTTCGAATACGATAACGAGATCTTGAAAAATCATCAACTTCGAGATATGCTTTAGTCGCCTCCTTTCAGCATCAAACTTAAGCCTTCAGCACCGTATACCCAGGCCTAGAACGGGGGTACAAAACGCTTAAAAGGTATAATTAAAAAGAAAGCGATTATAATGCGAAATAGCGTTAAATTACCTTCGTTTCTGATCGTATATATCTTTAAAGCTGCAGTATATTTATATAACCGTACCCCTAAATACGTACTTTTTTAGCAAAGCCTATACGAGGTTTACTATACTTACCTAGCGTACAAAGACGGCGTTATAATGCTTGATCGGAAGTTTCAGTAGGCCCACCTGCAAGTATATGGCTATATAGCCTATGTTATAACAGCTGCCGCCATAAAGAAAAAACAGAGATTCTAAAAGCTAAACTTTAAGGCATAGATTGGTTTTTCGTCGGTTACCAATTTACAAACATTTACGAGATCTAGAACCCGTTAATCAATAAGATTATCGCTATTCGAGATGTATAGTTCAACGAAAAGGCTACCTTTTTAGGTGATATCAAAAATTTTAAAAATAACCTTTTGTACGTTACGGAAAAAAAGCTACAAAAGCTATTATAACAGGTAGAACTACCTAATTAAGGTCCAGGTTACCCAAATATATAAATATAAAAAGAAGACGAAAGTTTAAGCGGAATAATTTAATTACCGGTTAAATAAAAAGGGTAATTCCAAGATGGTACAGGCGTGCAAAACGTACGGAATAGGAAAAAATAAGCCTGTTTGCATAAAATTAATTACCTTTATACGACTGCTATGTTCGAACCATTTCCGTCCTTTAAACTATTACTTTTATTAGCGTTTACTTTAATAATTGCTACAATTAATATGCTAACGAAAATTATAAAGGCAACCTTAAGCTCCTGTTATTTGTTTAACTCAAAGTAACGGTAGAAAACGAAGATACCTTGCGGGTTATAAACGTAAGCTTCCCGTACGTTTCGTGTCGAAAAAATGGTTATCAGTACGATTATAAAGTATAGGAAATTACGTTTAACGTAAAACGATTAGCTTACTTTGTTAATACGATCGATAATCGGCTGGTAAATTACGAAAGTTTAGGGAAATTAATTACTCGAAGTACGCGCCACCCTAATCGGAAAGGTTTTGATACGAAAATATATAAAATCTCTAAGTTGCGAAACCGGGTATATAGGCGCGATTTACAGTTACCGCCGCGAAGCTATAAAAAGCTAAATATATACCCGTTAGGGAAACTATTTCGTAAGGCCGAAAAGGCTTACTTATAAAGTTATAAAAAGATATTATCCTGGAAGGTTATTAATTAATCTTTTATTAACAGAAAGTAAGTTTTAAAGTATATATAGGTATATGTTTACAATTTCGATAAGTATAGCTAATTGCAAAAATAGAAAGTAGGTTTCGTCGTACGAGGCGATTAACAGCTAAAAAACGCTTATAGCAATACATACGTATTTACTTTAGCTGGAAATTTATTTAGAACTTTGATCGTTATTGCGGTTAAACTCGACTTAAAGCTAAAGCAGTATAACGTTATTAACGTTTTCGTTAACGCCTAGCTATCTTATAAAGTATATATAAATATACCCCCAGGACACCCATATCGTAGCAAGAGTTTTTTTAATTAAAAAGGTATTATATAGATTAAAGGAGTTGCCATTATTTTGGCCGAAAGAATTTACTAAGACGCTTAAGAATTTGGGACTTAGCCCCGGTCTTTATAAACCTTATTGTTTTATTCGTTAAAAGGTGCTTATCTTTTTGTTTATGGATAATATCGTTACGGCGTATGCAAAAAAGATCAAAACCTTGTTAATCAGGTAATTCAGCAAATAAGAGAGCGATATACCCTTATAAAGAACGAAAACTAGGAATATAATTAAGGTAGTTTATACGCCTATTGGCGATATATTGGCTGATAGATTAATAAAGGCCTTATTACAAAAACCGTTTAAGTATTTTAAAAAGCAGTTGGGATTAATGGATGTTATGGAAGCTCTTAATCGGCGGAGAAACAATCTGCGAATAATTTTAAAGGAGAAATTAGCTGATCAGGAGGATTCAATCGCCGGAAGAGAGGTGGAATGGAACGCTACGGCTTTAAAAAGTGATTAAGTGTGACGGTTAACGCCATGATTGCGTCGAGGCGGTGAGGGGGTGTGTCAGCTAGCAGGGGGTGCGCTAGCACCCATATACGATAAGATTCCCTCTGATCGGAACATATATGTTCCGTGGCTAGATTACTTCAAAGATCAGTACGCGTTGCGAGAGTGCACGTAACTAGCCAATTAATACAACATAACTGATGTCTCCTATATCTGATAGATCCCAATCCGTAGCATCATATTATATTTGATCGGGATCAAAACGTTAACGTTGCAGTTCGGGGATAAGGATTAGTTAAATACCTAAAGCGATATTTTTTTCGCGGATAAAACGATCGATCGTAAAAGCTTTTTAGCTTACGTTATAAATCCATTTAATGCAATAATAAAATAACGGACAAAGAAATAAAATATCACAATTATTTTTATAACAAAAATAGAGTTATTATTCCTTACGTAAATTATAAAAAAAGCTTTATTTAGCTTTCGATTAATTAAAAAACTGGGAATTATTTTAAATGTTAAACTGTTAAATATATAGTACGACAATCGACAGGTTATACGGCTTATTAACGCCGATGTCGCTCTGCTATAAATGAAGCTGCGATATATAAATATATATAACTACTGGTTACGAAAAGCCGCAAAAAAGGACATAGTCAAAATAAATTATATACTTACGGGCGACATATTGGCTGATAGATTAACAAAGGCCTTATTACGAAAATTTTTTAGGTACTTTAAAAAGCAGCTGAGATTAGTAGATGTTACGGAAGCCCTTAATCGGCGGAGGAACATCCTGCGAATAATTTCAGAGAAGCAATTGGCTGATTAGAAGGATTTAATCGCCGGAGGAAAAGTAAAATAGAACGCTGCGGCTTTAGAAAGTGATAAAGTGTAACGGCTAACGCCGTAACTGCGTCGATGCGTTGAGGGGGTGTATCAGCTAGCAGGAGGTGCAGTAGCACTCTATATACGATAAGATTCCCTTTTATCGAAACATATATGTTCCATAGCTAGATTACTTCAAAGATTAAGACGCGTTACGAGAGCGCACGCAACTAGCCAACTTAATACAACAGAACTGATCTCTCCTATATCTGACAATAATTATGTTATCCGGCAATTATACGATCTAATGTTTCCATATCGAACTTTTTTGTCGCTGCAGATATTAAAATAAAAGGAAAATATAAAATTATTGATACAAACATTCGTTTTCTTTTTGATTAACTTAATTAAGCGTAACGTTTAAATAATAATAAAGTTAATTATTAAAAGAGAATTGAATAATTAAGAACTTTTCAAAGCTGCTTCTAATAACGAAAAAAAAATTAAATACTTCGAAAACTAAATTATATGCTATATTTATTTATACCTTTCGTAAAATACGACTTTATCCGCTAAACATAATACTTAAAATAAAAGGAACAAACCGAGGGCGCAAAGTTTTCGTAAAGATATTAGCCGTATATTTAACGTCAGTATATAGACTAATTACGTTTATATGAGTAAGAAACCGATAAAACTATTGGATAAAAATAAACGTTTAGCTTTAAAGGGTTACGTTTTTAAAATTTCAAAGTTTCCACGTTAAACGTTTTAATACATCACGCGTATTTGGTTAATTAAGGAGAAAATTTACTGCGAAGCCTATTATAAACAATTTTAAGCTTTATATACCTTATTATTATTTTAGTTTACAAAGTTATGTTGTTATTATACTAACTAAAAAGGGTAAAAAGTTATCACGTTTCGAATAAGCGAATCGGACAGACAAGCGAGTCTAACACTTTTTGAAATATTCTAACTGTGAAGACTCGGTCTCAATTATCGTTGTTGATTAGTCTCTGCTTCTGTGTCTGTTTCTGATGTGGGAAAGGTGTGGGAGTGCGAAGGTCTCGCTACGTATATACAAATAGTAGAGCTAACGCGCCTACCACGCCTTTGCTCTAGGGACCCCCCCCACAACAATTCCTTTAGCCACCATATTCTAATACTAACCATCAAATTTTAATTACTTATTTTTCAATAACCATAACCTAAAACATCTTACAAACAGAACTAAAATAAATCTAGCCGTCTAGGTTAAAAAAGAAGATTCGAAACTTAGTTTTAAACGACTTGGTTTATATATAAAGTCGTTCTATTTACGTTAGAAAATTGATATAACGGCAAATCTTTTCGAACCGATATTGCTCTTAATTCGCGAAAACTAACGCCGACAGAAGAGAAATCTATTGTTGAAAAAGTCCTTAACCTAATACGCAAACGTTTCCTGTCCGGCGTTAATACGTTAAAAATATAGCCAACAAACTATTACTTGACGCGTTACGGAACGCGTTGAAGTTAAGTAGGCGTCTGACTTTATTAAAGCGAAAAAATCTTAAACTCGTTTAAATCGAAAGGTCGATTAGTAGCGGGTACTATACGAAAATCTAAAAACATTTCGCAAATAATAGGAGCTTATTTAGGCTACTATTATAAAATGCGGCATCGCAAAAAAAGATATTTACAACTTTGACAAAACAGGATTCATAATAAGATTTCTTATAATAACGTGCATAACAATTACCAGTACTGAATAAGGTAAAAAATATTAAACAAGCGTAATAAGAGAATAAAAAAATGAATTTCAGTTATTCAAGTTATTAATCTCTAAGATTAGGCTATACCTCTATTCTTACGGAGTGGCATCAGGCTATACATACAGCCCTAGCCACCAAATAGCCAACCATTTAGGTTGGCCTGCCCTTTTAGCTCAGTTGGCAAGCTGTTTCTATTACTGTGTAATATATATATATATTATTATAGTAGAAAAAATTTATCTTAAGTTTTAGTCCCACAATAGCTTATCACGGACCTATTAAATTTAAACAATAAGAGTTAAATAATAATCGCATTAGATTTAAAATAATCCAGTATTTCGATAAAGATATTCGGACGCGTACGAAAAAATCGAAACGTCTTCTTATTTTCGACGGCTACGAAAGCTATTATTCGATAAAGTTCGAAGAATATTACGCGAACTACAATATTATTACGTTTTACCTACCTGCGGAGTTTCCCATCCGGCTTAACCTTTTAAAGTTTTTTATTTTTTTATTTCAAAACGTGCTTATTTGCTACATATCGAAAATATAATACGACCCTATCATACGCATATCGCTAAAAAAGATTTTCTTACCGGCTTTTACAACGCTTTAAAACGGCTATAACATCCGACAGCATTAAGTCCGGATTCGTAAAAGACAGCCTTATTTTATTTGATCTTAATAACCTTTTTTTTCAGTTCGAAATTCTTTTAGTTATACCTACGCCGACCGTATTCCCGTTTACCTCCGCCAGTTATATATCTTCGCCCGCGAAAACCTTTAAAATATCTATAAAATAATAAAACAAAACGTAATTTCTAAAGAAAGATTAAAAATTACCAGGGCAGTTCGCTAACAAATATAGTTGAATCGGTTAAGCTTTTAACTAAAAGTAACTTATTACTTTCGTACAAAGTCGCCTTTGTCTAGGAAAAAAAACTGCCTATTTACGCGAAACGAATTGGATCTTAAATAAACGTTAAAGGGCTAAAATAAACCTTATTTTAAAAAAGATTTACTTAGCATAGTTATAAAATGAACAAATCTTTTTCCTCCAAAAAATAGGTAATAAAAATTGCACCTTGTACCGGCTGGAAATAATCGTCGCAAAACGTTTAAAACGATAAAACGAAGAGACGAAAATATAGCGTTTACGGCAAGCCCGGACATGATACGCGTACTTGCTAGGAAGTTATAAAGATTTTAGTTATGAAAACCTAATATAAATAGATTTGAATTTGTTGTTAATAAGTGCTAAAATGTATTCGACTCGCTTATTCAAGACGTTAATATAATATAATTAAAACTTTTAGCCATTTCTTTTAATAACGATTGGCAGCTTACGCTACTTGAAACCGGCATAATATTAAAAAATTAAAGATTTTAATTTCGCGTTAAATTATATAAGTTATAACGATAGGAATTTTGTAACTAGTTTATTTTACAAAAGTTAACGATAATAACTTTTACGAATTTGTATGGGACCGGTGCAATTAAGACGAGAAAATCATAACTTGATATCAGGCTTAATTTTTAAAGTGTTGTTGTTTTTATGGGCCTTCTTTTTAAAAAGATTTAGTTGATATATTGGATTCTTGAAGTTACTTGATGCAAAGCTCTAGCCGCTGCTGCGCTGCAGGTGTAGCTACACCCTTAAAAATGGGGCCTGATCTCGATGAGGTAAGAAATACGTCGGTTACATATTGTTATGACCAAACAAGCTTGGCCTATTGGCAGACAGTTGGAGGTTGTGCGGATTACCTCCGATGCAAAAACTTAGGTTACGTAACATAGATCCCAATAGATCTACGGATCTAAACGGATTAATGTGGTATAGATCCGAAGGGATTTTCGGATCTATAGAAATCATAGTAAATAAATCTGGAAGAATAAACGGATCTAAAAGAATCCCGTTTAAAATATATACGTTCGTTATTTCCCATAATCTAGATACTATCAATTTGTAATAATTAATTACCGAAATTTATATTTGTTATTACTAAACGTAACTATTACTTTATTACTTAAATTTTTACGATATTACTGCTAATATAAACCGTACGACTTAGTTTAATCATTGGTTAAGCTTATAGCCGTTATACGTTATAAGCTTTTGTTCAGTAATACCGTTAAACTTTAAGCAATATTCAATACTATCAAAATGTCGACCAGCGCCGAAGCTACCGTTCTTATCCTAGCCCAATAGCTGCAAGAACGCGTCTAATAGCTTAAGGCCCATATCCAATAACTTACTGCTTAAGCTGCCTCTCCAATCGATTTAATATTAACAGCCGTTATTTCAAGATTTAAAGTTAAGAAACTCGAACCTTACAATAATACAAGAAGCGTCCAAAGCTTCCTAACCCAGGCCAAAGTATATCTACGATTGGAAAAAATCGAAGGTAACGCCGACAAAATCCTTATTATAACAGGGTTTCTTAAAAGGAACGTTTTAAATTAATTTAAGCTTATATTACGCGATTACTTGGAAAATACAGAAAACGATTAAAAAACGATTACTACAAAAAATCTTTAAAAGTTACGTTAATTTCGAACAAAAGCTTAAGGATAACTTCGATAACCCGGACGCGGAACGAAAAGCTATATAAAACCTTTTATAACTTAAACAAAAGGAACCAACTTCTAAATATGCCGTCGAATTCAGGAACTTTATATTTAAAGCAGGATGGTTCGACGACGAAGACGATACCCTAATCGACGTTTTCTATAAAGGATTAAAGGACGATATTAAGGACGAAATTATCAAAATCGAACGACCTAACGTATTTGATAAATATATTGCTAAAGCCGTAAAGATCGTTAATCGACAGTTTGAACGACGACAGGAACGACGTAAACATTTCGCCCTACGGTCCAAGTTCCAAGGAGCTAATTAAGGTCGAAAACGCCTTACGTTTTTTATTTCTTATAGAATTTAACTAGGATTTATAAAATTAAGGGTTATTTAATCGAAAGATAAAAAATCCGTTATCTGCTATAACTGCGGTAAGCCCGAATATATTACGCGAAAATGCGAAAGCTTAAAAAGGTATATTAAGTTTTAGTTTTTAAAAATTAATATAAAAAGAAACCTAACAATAAAAAAAAGATTACCATAATCCGCGCTAAAAATAATAATAACCCTTTATTAAAAGTACGACAAAAAATAAAAAAGCAAAAAGCTAATCTAAGCAAGAACTAAAAAGGTTAAAAAAGTCAAATTTATTAAACTTATTATTATTTAGTAATTACAGGAGCATAAAGGATAAAAAAGCTAAGCGACGACAAGCTACCTACTTGCGCATAGCAAAAACGGTAGCAGAAAAACCACCAGTTAATGCTTAATGTATAGCTAAAGGAGTACCGAGGATGGGACGAAAATATGTACCCGGGAAAACCCGATCGGTACGGAAAGCTTTACGCGGTTAGCTGTCGACGACCGTAATACGAAGTATATAAAACGAAAAAGAATATATCGCGTGACGGATTACGTACATATAGCGATAAGGCTTTGATTTTAAGAATTGAACTAAAAGCGATCCCAAGGACCAGAAATGGTACCGTTATATACGCGAAATGGTAACGATGGAAAAGATCGACGAATTGGCAATTACTAAAAGTTGGCCACAAGGTAAATATTACCTTACATATAAACCCTAATGCTATTACGAATAATATGATTACTAAACGCAGGAAAATTTAATCTAAAAAATAATGGAAAAATACTGCTAAAAAATAATTACCGATTTACGGATTTAGCTAGCCTTTACGGAGGATCTAAAAAAGCGATTAGCTATATAAGAGGAAATTCGCTCCTTTTCGAATTAAAATTGGAAAATCTTAAAACTAAAATATATTACCAAAAAAGCGTTCCAGAACCAAGTGAAATATTTAACAGTAACGTTACGCCGACAAAAGCAACAATTAAAATAAATTTAAAACGAAAATTAAAAATTAAAAAAAGAATTTAGCAATTCGAAAATAGCTTAAAAGATCTAAGCTATTTTTAATAAGGCTTTAGGCTGGCAGAAATAAAAGTAGATAGCAATATCTTAGAAAATCTTTAAATGCAATACGAATAATACGAAAAAAAAACCTTATAACGGTATAAGTACGAATTAAAAACAAACGATATACCGCATTTATAAACTACTGCATAACAAAAAAAATTATATTGCTTTAAAAATAGTTAATAAGTTATAGTTATTATAAAAAGATACGAAATACCTTTACGAAATCGAGAACGCCGAAAGTCAAATATTTAACTACGACGACGGATAGGTCCGATATATTATTAATCACCTTAAAACTTTTATCGAAGGAAGAAAACAAATAATTAATTTCGACGTTATCGCTATAAAGGACTTCGATTTGATCTTAGGTTTACTATGGTTAAAACAATATAATTCAGCTATTAACTAGAAAACTTATAAAATAGATTACGACCTATTTTTTAACGATAAGCCAAACGACGAAAAATCTTAATATTCGATCGATAAGGTAGACGAATACAGGCATAAGGAAACGGCAGAAATCTTATTATCAAAAGTAATACGGCATATCAAAAAAAAAACCGTACAACTGAAAAATACGACGTATTATTGCTAGCTTTAGAGCAAAATTTAGGCAGATAAATAACGATCTAAAACGACCGCCCGAAAAGTTCCTAGAATAAATAATTAAAATACCTTCATAATACTACAAATATAATATGTTATTTAGTAAAGAATTTAATACCAAATTACTAAAATACAACGAATAAAACTACGAAATAATTCTTAAAGATAATAAAAGTACCGCCTTTTATTCGATATATAACCTAAACCATGCAAAATTATAAGTATTCCGCAATTACTTCGAAAATAAGCTTCGAAAAGGATGGATTCGACGTTCCAAATTACCAACCGAATACTTTATGTTTTTCGTACCCAAAAAAAGGGAAAAACTTCGACTAATAGTAGATTATTGACAACTTAATGACATTATTGTCAAAAACAGAATACCGTTACCATTAATTACTGAAATAAAAAACTGCCTGTATGGAATAAAATGGTTTATAGCTATCGATTTTCGAGATGGTTATAACATAATTTGGATCAAAAAAAGATACGAATGGAAAATAGCTTTCAGGACGAAATATGGCTTATACGAATCCCTAGTTACCTTTATAAAATTAATCAACGTACTAGCAACCGTTTAACGAATAATAAACTATATACTAAAAGAATACTTGGATATTTTTGTTATTTGCTACCTCGACGACATTGTTATTTACTTAGAAACGGAAGAAAAATACGAAAAACATATTTATCAAGTTTTATAGGCCTTACAAAACGCCAAACCTTTGGTTAATACCGAAAAAAAAGCCATTTTTACCAGCAAAAATTCGAATTCTTAAAATATATTATTACGCTAAAACGAATTCCCATAAACTTAAAAAGCTACCAGCAGTTAAGAACTGGGTATAACCCATTAATATTAAAAAGATATAAATATTTTTTAAATTCGCCAATTATTACCGACGATTTATACCCAATTTTAATAAGATAGCTATGTTATTAACCGAACTTACTAAAAAGAGTAAACTATTTAAATAAACTCCAAAAGAAAAATCAGCTTTCCAGCAAATTAAAAACGCCCTTACTAATAAATCAGTACTAATTATGTACGACTTAAAGCGACCAGTTAAACTAAAAACCGATACTTCGGATTACGCCTTAAAAGCTATAGTTAAATACCGAAATAATTAAAGAAAACTTTATCGGATTACGTTTTATATTTATAAGTTACATAAAACCGAATTAAATTATCCTATTTACGATAAGAAGTTCCTAGTTATCGTTAACGCCTTTAAGGAATTCAAATATTACCTGAAAAATAATATGCACCAAATTAAGGTATAACGTCCCACACCACCTCGCAGGACACACCACCTCGCGGGACACTTTTTGGCAGCCTACAACAACACATTCAAATTACTCAACTACAACACATCAAATTGATTCCAATCAATCGTATTCTCTTTCGCAAGACGCATCTATAGCTTCTCAGCAAGTGCACGCATTATATCAAGGCTTGTTGCGGACGTTATATTGCTATTGCTTCCTCCTAATCTATATACGACCGACTACCCGCAACAGCTGCTAGCAACAATTTTATACCACAACCTTCTACCAGCTAAAAAGAACTTGTTTATCCTATATAGCAAGTATTTATCTTTCTGGGAAACGTTTGTTTTAATCATTTACTTGCGTAGGTATCGAGTTGTTGCCAAATCAAGCCCGACACACCCTGCTCTACGCCCTGCCACACGCCCTGCCACACGCCCTGCCACACGCCCTGCCACGCTCCGCGAAACGGCCCGCACGGACCCCCATGCCCCTTAACGCGTTCCCAACTCGCTCCTAACGCGTCCTATAACACGTTCTCCGACGTATATCTTCAACATATCAAAGCCGGACAAGAAATGCTCGCGTATTTGGGTTAAGGATTCGGTTGAAAATAGTTATCTAGTCGGTCGGCTTTGGGTCGTACGAAATGGGGCTAATATTGGCTTAGGCGTATTAGGAAGTAGTCGGTCGCGGGCAGGTTAAAAGGAAGGAATAGCAATATGGCGTCCGCAACAAGCCTTGATATAATGCGTGCACTTGCTGAGAAGCTATAGATGCGTCTTGCGAAAGAGAATACGATTGATTGAAATCAATTTGATATGTTGTGGTTAAGTAATTTGAATGTGTTGTTGTAGGCTGCCAAAAAGTGTCCCGCGAGTTACCTCATCGAGATCAGGCCCTATTTTTGAGGTTGGGGCTGCGCCTACGACGCAACCGTGGTTAACGCTTTTGATCAAAAAGTAGCTACAAGGGTCAGATGTATCGACTAAACCTTTTTAAGAAGAAGCTCTACAGATATAACAAAACCTTAAAAATAGGGCCTAATATT
The DNA here is from genome assembly GCA_004155945.1 of Monosporascus sp. mg162. Taxonomy (NCBI): domain Eukaryota; kingdom Fungi; phylum Ascomycota; class Sordariomycetes; order Xylariales; genus Monosporascus; species Monosporascus sp. mg162. The sequence goes on from QJNY01000035.1 coordinate 104,418, forward strand.
AAGTTGTGATTTTTCGGCTACGTTTGGCACCGCTTTATACAGATTCGCGAAAATTATTATTAACAACTTTCGCAGTATATATTAGTTACGAAGTCCTTAACGTTATACCCTATATTATTACGCGCAGAATTAAAATCTTTATCTTTTTATATAGGTTTCGTCCTGATCAAGATCGTGCGTTAATTGATAAAGGAAAAAGATAACCGAAAATCATAAATAGCACCCGGTACAACTCTTTACCCCCCCCGGGCCAGCACGATAATAACATAACCTTATAAGCCAAAATAATGATATATAGGGCTTAAGATTACCTATAACAAGCCCCGAAGTATATTATCTTTCTAATCAACCGACTACGAGCGACGTACTAAAAGGTTTAAGATAAATACCCCAAACCTCCGAACACTTAACTTTCCAAAGCGAAACGTTTATTCTTATCCGATGCCTTTACCGGGCTCTTGCCGATATAGACGTAATTAACTTATACGTTAACGTTAAATATACGGCCGATAACCTTACAAAAATACTGCGCCGTCGGTTTGTTCGCTTTATATTAAACGTTATACTTGGCGGGTAAGGCAGTATTTTACGGAAAAAATAGGTAAATACAGTACATAATCTAGTTTTCGGAAAACTTATTATTATTTTCGTTATTAAAATAAACTTTAGAAAATCCTTAATTATTTAAGCCTTTTTTTTTAATAACAAACCTATTTATTATTTAAGTCGTACTTTTAATTAAGTTGGCCGAAAAATAACGAGCTTTTATATTAGCAGTGTTATATTTTGCTTTTATTCTAATATCTGTAAAAATGAAAAAGTTCGATCCATGAATGTTCGAACGCATAATTGCCGAAGAACATAACCATATCATTCTTGGTCTTAAATAACTATCGAGCGATTAGTTTTAAACTGTTATACTAAATCCTGTTTTCGAATAACGATATGGTTTGGTTATTATTAACGAAATATATTTGTTATCGGAATAGAAAAACTTCCGGCCTAAATATACCAATATCCGCAACTTGCATTTTATTTTTCCTGCTTACGTATATTAATTTGTATATATAGCAACTGCTAGTGGCGTTATAGAAAAAAAAATCGCGAAATATAAGAGCTTTAATAGCCGGAAATTTAGCTGGATATAGCTATAAGGCAAAGGTCCGGCGTTTCAATATTAATCGCTCCGAAATCGATATTGTTATTTTTCCTATATCTAAAGGTTAACGTTCGAATTAAGCGTATTTGGATTTCCTGTTAGCTAACGTATTCGAGCTATTAAGCAAGATTCTCGTAGTCCAGCTTAATAGTTTACGTATTATTATAAAGATTATTATTTATGTTAATAATAGGGCGAAATTTATGGATATCCGAAATTACCTAATTAGGATTATAGTAAACCGGGGGTATTTGTCGAAGGTTATAAAAAAAGTTATTAAGTTTTATAATTCCGAAATACTTTACGGAAACCAGGTTTGCGTATACGATAAATTAAAAAAGCTTGATAGTTTTATCCGTATCGTAATATTTACCGTTACTTTTAGATTAAATATAGATATCCCGGATATTGGTCGAATGGTATAATGGGAAATACCGAAAAGCTTTTCGATAAAGGATTTATAGTAACGATTTGGTCGAACGGTTCGTAGCTATAAGCGACTAAATATAATTAGCTATAAATAAGTTATACTGTTTGCATTTTATTGGGCATTCGATAGGTATAAAACCGAACCGTTTATTGCAAAATTGGCTAAAATAATAAAGAAAATTCAGACCCGGCAAGCCAAGAACTATACCGCCTATTAAAACATAAAGGTCGTAGTGGAAATCGATGTCGCGGATTTAAATGATAAGGAAAACGATAGGTTATTTGTCGTAAATAATCCTGATAAGGACGAGATAATCGTCGAATTCCAATCTTTTCTTTCGGCTGGTTAAAATATTATTCGCGTTATTTGTAAACCCCCTAAATAAAGTTATCTTAATTTGCGGAATAGGACGAAAATGGGGCCTTACTGGCGTGTATTATTTAACGTCGAATGCGTACGTAAAACGATTTTAATATATTTAAAAAAAGACGAAGCTATTATATCGGAAAAGGACCGTAATAACCTTATTCCGGCTGGACCTTATTGCAACTTATGTACGCCTAATTTTATTTATGTACCTGAACTTTCGAAACCGAAAAAATCTGCATAAGAATGATTAAAAGCCGGTTCGTTAAAAGCGGTTGCTTGGGAAATAACCGAATTATAATGTAAACGACGGACGAACGAATTGTTTTTTATGCGGTTGTTTCCGTTCGGCGGTAAAGAAACAAAATAACCGTTTATTTTTACTGAACTTAAACGGTCCTTATTTGATACGTTTCCGAATATATTAAATAAAGTTAAAGGTTTTTATTTAATCTAAAATATAATCGAATTAATTAAGGCAGTTCCGGGGTTCGATAAATAGCAGTATTAGGACGTTTTAAAAGATCGCCTTTTTTTGCGTTATGCTTAATTTACGAAAAAGCCGTACTTTTTATATCGCAGAAAGTACAGGAAACTTTCCGTAGAGGGCGGAATTCGCTTGATTTAAAGTAACGGTACCGCTGTATCCCTATGTCTCGAACCGATTTATATAGGTTACGAACTACAGCCGCATTATAAACTCGACAGATATCGGAAAAAATCGCGCAGCTGCCGTAAGCCGCGTCTCGTCCTAATTAAAGTTTATTAACTATAACCGTTTGGTTTAAACTGGTAACTAAGGATTTAACGGTAATTCCAGCAATTTAAATACTAACTCGGTATACGGTTTATACGCTTTCGTAACTTAAAGTCGTAATTCCGGTAATCGTAACGCTTATACTCGTACGCATAATTCGCGATATATTGGATAATCTTAATTAGAAACCTGCGACGTTTTCGTTGTTTGTAACGTCGATCCAAAGCTTACCGTTCCTTAAAATATTTAATTTGCCAGCTTTACTTTCGTTACCGTACTTATATTCGCTTAATTCGTTTGCTTTTATATCGTTACCGGAATCGCCGGCCTTACCAAAATGTAACGATACGCAGCTTAACATTACCAATAATATATCAGAAAATAAGCCGAGGTAATAATTGTTATCGAGGTCGGAAAATTGCGCGCTAAAAGCAAACGGTACTTGTCCGACGATAATAATAATTACGATATTAAGTCGAAAATTAAGAAACGAAATCCGGCGGATCCTGATTAAGGCGGACAACGAAAAACGTGTTCGGCTTCGAAACAGGGTCGCGGTTATAAGATACGATAAATATAAATATTTACGTAATGTCGATTAAGGTTAATAATTTAAGAAAATATGAAAATATTGGATTATTTCTAGTTTTCTGGAATAGGTTTTAGCTAAGTTTTATAACGTTATGTATTTGCCTAGGTTGCTAATAAGTAGGGTATATTAAAGGTCGAAACGAATGTTATAATTTTTTGCGGTTTTTGACGGTGGATTTTCGAATTCGCTAAAGTACAAGACGTTATAAGTGTACTTCGCCAGCTTACCCAAGTTTTTACAGGATATCAGCGTCGCTTAAAAGTCCGAAATAATATCTTTTTTGTGCTGGAATAACTTGATTGCGTAAAAAAGCAGCTAAATAATGCAAACGAGGTTATTAATATAGGTTTTACTTATTATATTTATTTTATTAGTTTTAAGTTCGTTAAGTGTTATATAGGTATTAGTTTTTCCTGATCCGGACCAGCTATACGTTATTATGGATATATAATGGACCTTTTAAATTAGGAAAATTAACGAACTTTAATATTACGCGTTTTTATATGTAATCCATCGCGGTTATTAACAACTTATTTTTTTTTTAACTTATTCCCCTTGAGCCATATCGCCGAATTAGAATTTCTTGAATCCTATCTTCCGGTCCCTTTTTTCGAAATTCGTCGTACTGGCTTTTAAAATGTTCCTATCCTTTCCAACCCTTAAAGTACCTTGGTTTAGGTCGATTAGTTGGTATAAGAGATCGAATATACGAGTAGATAAATAACGTAAATAATTTTTCGTTAATATTAAAAAAGCTATATTTTCGTTATAAATATAGTTATTTCAGTATCCGCTTTTTTTTAAATACCAATTCGAAATATCTAAAATCCCGACCTTATAATAAATCCGGAGCTCCTACGTTTTGTAATTTTGTTTTCCTAGGCTCGTACATAGTATTTTTTTAAAGCCGGTTTTTAGCTAGTCTTTTTTAAGGCTAATTACGTACGTTATCGCCCTTTTGCTGGGAATCTCAGTAATTATAGTATTTTCGCGGTAAATGGTTTAGGGTTTTAATTAATACCTGCGGATTTTTATTGCTTATTTCGTCGCTATCTCGATAGGGATTTCGGTAATTGTAAATCGCTTCCGTCGGGTACTTTCTCCGGGCCCTTAGATATATTTTCTAACGTTAGATGCCCGGAGATAGGGCTTACCGGCATTTCCGATTGCGGCTTTTGAAACTTTTTTTCCGACCCGTTTGGCGTATAAAGGTATAAGGTTTCTATTACTTAGTACTGTGTTTTTTCTTTTTCGGCTTAGCTCGGGTTCCCGATGGGATTCGGAATCTTATATCGGAATCCTATATAAGTACGGATATAACCAAATACGGTAAGTAGCTACTAAAGTCCTCGTTATTAATACTTAATATACCTCGATACTTAAACATTTAATTATTATATATAATTATTTGATCGCCAGCAAACTGCTTATAATTACGGATTTTCTTTTCGTTTAACATCATAAAGATAACGTTTATATAATATATATTATACGATATATCGCGGTTTTATTTTTTCTGATCGGAACTCTAAAACTGTTATACCCTTAATATTATTTACATTATGCAAATCGTTGTCGATTAGGTATACCCGGAAACGTTAAGCAGCCCGGTTTGTACGGGCTTTTGGAAAATAGGCGTTAATTAAATTTATAATATGGAAGATATTTGTTTTGCGGTTTTAAAGGCTTATTATTTAATAATTCGTATTTGCTTATTTATTAACTTTACCGAAATATTTTGGTATAATAAAACAAACGAATAAAGCTGCATACTATTTTGTAATTTCGTCCGGGTTTAGTAAAAACGGAAATTGCATAACGTTGTTATATATAAATGCGTTTGATGTAATCGTCTTATAGGTTATATATATAAAATCAAATTCTTAAATATTTATTAAAGTATTATTTCGATACTGTCGTCGGTAACATATGCGTTAAGGTACATGTAACGTTAAATAAATTATGCTTTTTTGCATATAGCAATAAACCCCGTTTTATTAAAGCCTTATAATATTGCAACTTTGTCAAATACCACTTTACCAACATTCGTATTTATTATTTTATTAGCTACTAAAAGGTTTAAAAGGGAAGCATATATAGCTAGGGATAAGGTATAAAAAATGGCGCTGCAGTTAATATAATTCGCGTCGAAAGCCAACCTAAAAGTATTTTTATTTTCATATACGCTTTAATTTCTTGGAAAATCGCTATATAAATCTCGGATACGGTCGCCATATTCCACTTTATCAAACGGCGGTAATACTATTTTAGTAACTGTATTATGTTAAGTACTACATAAAAGTGATTTATACCTAGGAAATCTGGGAATATTATCAGCTTACCAAAAATATTTTTAACTAATTAAGATTAAAATTAAAAGAAATATATAAAATATAATGGATAAGGTAAAGTTTATATACTAGGTAATGTTTAGGAGTATTATTAAGAATAAAAAGAAATATATAAAGTTTTATAATATATAAACGAAGTTTACGGGATTAATAAGTTACGAAAAAATCCAAAAGCAATACATATATCTAAGATTAAAATATATACAGTTTAAAATTATATAATTATAACTATGTAAATAATTAGGTTTATGAAAGTTATTAAATATTAACTTAAAAATTAACCTTACTTTTTTTTATAACGAAGTAATAACATATAGGAAAGGAATTAAAATCTTATATAAATTATACGGAATTTTTCGTTTATTACAAATTGTTTAATGCAATTTATAAAATTCCTTTAATTAAATGTATATTAAATAAATTCGTTATAACGTACCACACAAGCGAGCTTTACACACAAGCGAGCTGTACACTTTTTTGGCACGATCAACAACACACTTAATTTCCTCAACCACAACACATCAAATCAAGCCAAATCAATCGAATACTTCTTTGCTAGCTGTATCTCCAGCTTCTTTCCAAGCGTACATATTGGCTTGTTGTAAACGCCACATTGTCAATTCTTCCTCCCAACCCGCCCGCGACCGACCAGCCCCTAACGCGTCCAAGCTAATATTACCCCCATTATGCAAAAACCGAAGCCGACCGACTAAATAACTATTCTCGACCGAATCCTTAACCCAAATACGCGAGCATTTCTTGTCCGGCTTTAATACGTTAAAATATACGTCGAAGAATGTATTATAAGATGCGTTAGAAGCGCATTGGAAGCGCGTTAAGGGGCATGGAAGGTCCGTGCGGGGCGTCTCGCAGGGCGTTTCGCAGGGCGTATGGCAGGGCGTATGGCAAAACGTGTCGGGCTTGATTTCGCAATAACTCGAGACCTACGTAATTATACAATTAGAACAACGTTTCCCAGAAAGATGAATACTTGCTATATAGGATGAACAAGGTCTTTTAGCCAGCAGAAAAGTTGTGGCAAAGAATTGCAGTTAATAATTACTGAAGTCGGTCGGTTGCGGTCGGCTTAAAAAGAAGGAATGGCAACCTAGCGTCCCTAATAGGCCTTGATATAATGCGTGCACTTGTTTAAAAGCTATGGATATAGTTAGCAAAGACGTATTCGATTGATTTGAATTGATTTGAAGTGGTGTGGTTAAGTTATTTGGGTATATTGCTGGGAAGTGCCAGAAAGTGTTGCGCTCGCTTGTGTGTTGCGCTCGCTTGTGTAGCACGTTAGGCTAATACGAAATTATACGATATATTTAGCTATAAGTAATACGATGTTATTAATACGTCGGTTTATTTTAATACGAAAAGTTAATATAATATTAATACCAGTAAAACGTATAAAGGCGACGTACTTAATTAAAACGCCGCGATATTCTAATTTATATTAATATTAAATTTATAGTTCTCTCTAAAGGAGACGTGACCGTGTAGACAAAATTGGATAAAATGATAGATTGCTACCTCAATTCCTAGGCTTCACTAAACCCATCCCTCTTGCAGGCGTCTCACTCCAAGGCGACTTCAGACTGCCTTGTCTCGCTCCTATCCACGTCGATTCTTGTCGAAATTCTGGACGGTCTTCGCAATCCGGAGCAGCCGGGCAAACCATCGCTCGTAGTTCTCCGTACACGGTTCCAAAATCTGAACGTCGAAGTTGTTAAGCGGGTTACTTTTCGCCAATAGTTCCGTCATAATCGTCATATTCTTCGGCATATAATCTTGCAAAAATCGATTACCGTCACTTTCTCGAATCAAATCGTATCCGAAAATCAAAAGCCGGAGTCGATCTTGGGAAAGATTTTTTAGGTCGATAGTAGTATCGACAGTTTTAGCTCGTCCGAGAATTTGATGGAAATTGTGTACCGTTAATAAAATGATTTCTATGGAAATTCCGCGGTTCCGGATTACCGGTATCGCATATTCGGACTTACGCGGCATGTTGTCTTGGATAATTCGAGAAGCTGTGGGAACGATCGAATGGTAAGACTGGCGAAGGCTTAGAAAGATGCCAGCCTTTTATACGTAGTTAAGGTTTACTGTTAAAGTTTGCCTTTAAGGTTTATTCTTAAGGTTTATTCTTAAGGTTTATCTTTAAAGTTTATTTTTAAGGTTTACTGTTAAAGTTTGCCTTTAAGGTTTATCTTTAAGGTTTACCGTTAAAATTTGCCTTTAAAGTTTATTTTTAAGGTTTATTGCGTAAAGCTTAATATTTCCTAAGTTATATTATTTAACCCTGCCGAACCAGCTAGCGGGCATAAAGTTTATCAAGGTCGAAGCTTATCGGCAACCACGCATTCGGCTTCAAAATGAGGCTCTATGGAACTGAAGTATCAATCTATCCTAACCGTAAAAACCATTAATCAGTCATCGTGTTCGAAGATACTGGATATAGTATCTATCGTGCAAATTACATCGTGTAATAATTTTCTGTATATTTGGCTCAGCCTGGAAAATAAGGCTTGAACCCATTCGACCTTGCATTAAATTTATGGTAAAATCCCTATATCAGTTACGACAAAATACAAAAATAATTAAAAGGTCAAATTTATATTACTACTTCGTCTTCGTCCGACGAATTTTTACTTTATTTATTTAACGACGACGAAGAAAACGACGGACCGTCCTAATTAAAACTATTTATCGAATTATTTATAATCTATACTATAGAATTATAACTTTCTTCCGTATATAGGATACCATAATCGTCCGAAGCCAAATTATCCTTAACGAACTTACTACCGAAAACTTTTCAAGCAGTTACGTTAAAACTATTTATAAGTTAATTTTCGTCCTTTGTTATGTCCAACCAATTAAGCCTACCTTCGTTATTACCAATAGGTACGGTATTATTAAAATCGATAAACTTAACTTTTATAACTTTACGGCCTACGGCTAAAATATCCTCGGATTTCTAGCTAACCTTTAAAATCTAAAATAAATATCTTTTAATAAGCAAAAAATTGCGAAGCAAAAAGTAAACGCATTTAAGGATTTCGTTACAAAAGTTTCAAATAACGTAATGCCTATTTTGCGAAAAAAACATAACGGGTATAAAATTTGCGTTATAGGGAAATACGGTACCTAATTAAAAATAAATTTCTGAAAAAGATAAAGTTAACGTTATATATATTATTTTTCGACCGGCGGAGTTCGCCAGCAAACCAAAAGTTATAATGTTCGCTCTTTTAATTAAATATTTTCTATATTTTTTTCTTGGATTCTATAAAAGCTAAACTCGATATTAAAATCGAATTAATAAGCACTAAATCTAATAACGTACGACACAAGCTCGCGGCCCAAACAAGCTCGCGGACCGTTTTTGGATACTTCGCAACAACACACTCAAATTACTCAACTACAACACATCAAATTGATTCCAATCAATCGTATTATCTTGCGTCGACCGTATCTACAGCTTCTGAACAAGTGCACGCATTATATCAAAGCTTGTTGCGGACGCTATATTGCCATTCCTTCCTGCCAACCCGCCCGCAACCGACTAACTTTAGCAGCTATTAACAGCAATTCCTCGCCATAACCTTTCTGCTGGCTAAAAGACCTTGTTTATCCTATATAGCAAGTATTCCTCTTTCTAAGAAAAGTCTGTTTTAATCGTATAATTGCGTAGGTCTCGAGTTATTGCAAAATCAAGTCCGATACGCCCTGCCATACATCCCGCGAGACGCCCCGCACGGACTCCCCATGTCCCCCAACCCGCTCCCAACCCGTTCCCAACGCGTCCTATAACACGTTCTCCGACGTATATCTTCAACGTATTAAAGCCGCACAAGAAATGCTTACGTATTTGGGTTAAGGATTCGGTCGAGAATAGTTATCTAGTCGGTCGGCTTTGGGCTGTACGAAATGGGGATAATATTGGCTTGGACGCGTTAGGAGATAGTCGGTCGCGGGCAGGTTAGGAGGGAAGAATGGCAATATGACGTCCGCAACAACCCTTAGTATAATACGTGCACTTGTCAAAAAGCTGTAGATGCGTATAATAAAAGAGACTACGATTGATTTGAATGATTGCGATATGTTGTGGTTGAGTTATTTGGGTTCGTTGTTGCGAAGTACTCCAAAACGGTCCGCGAGCTTGTTTGGGCCGCGAGCTTGTGTCGTACGTTACTGCAAAACGTAATATTTAATCGAAATAAAGCTTTTTTTTGCCGTAATTATTTTAACCGGCCCCATAAAAAAGAACTAATAATATCGATATCAACCGTTTAATATAACCAACGTCGCTATGTCGTATAGCATACGAAAGGCAAAAATAAACCTAGGCTTCTTAAAGGAATCGGCAATAACTTTGGAATTCTTTATCGATAGGAACGGCATCGTTTAACGGTCGGTTATTATCCATAGTCCGGTTAAAACAGTTATCGCCTTACGAAATATTATTCGCATTAAAGATATAGCTGGCCTTATTATTAGCCGACGAAAAAGGTTGTGTTTAATACGCTTTAATCAAAATCGCGTAATTTAAAAAGCAATATATGTAAATTATATTTTCAAGTTAAAAAATAAAATACTTACAAATTATTAATCAAGTTACTTATGTTACCAGATAACGTATTATCAGGAAAAAAAGACAAAAGATTTTCGTTAAATAAACCCTTATTTATTAACGCGTTTTGATTAAAACTTCGCGATATTTTCCCTATTTATCTAGCGCAACCAAAATACTTAAAAACCACATTATGCGCGACAGTTTCGAACTCGGCAACGGTTAACCGGAAGTATATATATTCTATAAACTCGGTAAGCTGGGCTTTGGAAGAAAATTTTTCGATGGAAGTATTCTTAACAGCTCCGCATACGATAAACGTTTCCTTTACTAATAGTTCGTATCGGTCGCGTAATTCTTATAAAAATAACGCAAATATGTAAGCATTATGCATACAAAAAATAAAAGGTTTAAGTAAATAGAACTTCGGCGATTTTTGATATAACTGCGTTATCCTATTTAAAAACTAACTATCTGCCTTTAAGGTTATTTACGTTATATACGCCCCGTTAATATTATCAGGCCAATAAATACGTACAAGTATAAGTAAGAAGTTTATCTATATATGGAATAAGGTAAAAACAGAAAAAAGTTACCGTTTTCTATTATATAAATCGGCTGTTTCGGCTTAACTAGCTTATATTTTCTGGATATAACTTGTTATCTTTTAATCTCTATAAATAAAATAAAGGCGTTTCGAAAATCGGAAAAAAAAAATTTTTAAAATTGTATATCTTTTAAAAAAATTTTCGATAAACGCTATAAGTACCGTCGATCGTGCCTTCGTTTTGGTTAACTGTACCCAACGAAATCGAACGGCGCTTATTATACGGTATACGTTTTAATTTAGGGAAACTTAAGAACTTTTACTTATTTCGTTTATAAAACGCATTAATAAAATTAGGGAATATAGTCCGGATAGTATTAATTACGAACTAACAGGAAATATTAGGTAGTACTAGACATTATTATAGCGTTTCGTAAAACCATTTTACCTTATAATGCTAATTAGAACGGAATATAGACTGCTTTAATCTTTTTTTAGGGATACGGCTATAATGGCGGGTAAGGGCGGTAGTAAAATTTTGTATAATAAAATCGTATCGAAGCGTTATATTACGAACATAATTTTGAACGTTAAAGCTATCGTACCAAAATACGATATCGTTTTGTTATACTTAGTTATAAAGCGTACCTTATTTTAATTAAAACTGTATTATTATAAAAAAAGTAATACGGTTACCTTAATTACTTTTAATAACCGGGTTATATCCTTATTTAACGTAATATAACTTTCATAAATACCTAATTTTTTTAAAAATATCGATCGCATCCCGTAATATACCCGAGGATAATAAAAACCTACCTAATAAACGGGGTAGATAACTGCCGATAATTTTGGAAACGACTTTAATTATAATAGCCAAAACTATAAAAAAAGGATACGTAAAAACGTCCGGATCGGTATTACGACGAGACCGCTTTGCCTTCCGCTTCGCACTATACGACTGCTATTTTTCCCTTAGGTATATAACTACCTGGTTCAAAAACTTAAACCAGTTAAAAGTTAGCGTTTTTACAAACTATTAACCTTTGTTTAAGGTAATATAAATTACTTTAACTTCGAATAATGGATTTTCCGGCAAGCGGCGGAATCCAGGCCTTTTTGCGAAAGCTATAAACTTTCCGCGTAACGTATTATAGTATTTGCTTATAACGGGGTCCTAATTAATAGGAATAATAAACTCCTGCCAATTATCGGATGTTAAAAGCCGGTTACAGATTTAAATTTTTTTTAATACGTTAACTAATCGAGTAATCCGAGCGGTCGAACTGTAAGCTCGGTTATTATCTCTACAAAAAACCTAACTACGGATAAAATTTTCAAACGTTATATTAATTTTCTTATATTAATGCCAGAAATTTACTGTACAAATCGGGCCCACTTAATTTCTGAACAGCAAATTTAATCCCACAAAGATATTTAAAAATTCAAAACACAACATTAATAAGTTATATACAATACTGAAAAAATAATATATATAATGACATATATGCCTAAACGAGAAATGAGGTTTTTGTGACAAAATAATACTTATAAGATTTTAAATATTTTTTTGAAAATTATATATATTTATAACAAAACAACCGTATACTATTATTACTAATATAAACTGGTAACATAGAAATTTATATCGATATTCAAATATATAATGGAAATGCATGATAAATTTATTTATATTTTTATTTTAATCGCCCAATATGAATTTTTGCGATATATTTTTAAAATAATGTGTAAAAATATTAAACTTTTTAGACTTTAGAGTTATAGCCGCGTAACTTTATAATATAATACTATATATTTGTGTAAAACCATATGATAAGTTTTATAAAGTTTTATTCAGATTTCGTTAAGATATAATCAATTTTTATCAAAAGTCGCTATTTTATACTCGGATTTTGAATAAATATTAAAAATATTAAATTACGTTTAATTCAAATAAACCTTCTATACCTTATATAACTTTGAATCGGATTTAACGTAATGTTATTACTTTCTTTATATACATTGGCGATAAATAATGTTTTCTATTTTTCTTTCGGTATATGAATATTTTAACAATTAAATGTAATTTTAACCAGGAATTCTTAAAGAAATTAATCATTTAACGGTTTAATCTAAATCGGCTCATATCAATATATATTGATTTATTTTTGTACTTATTTTCGTTAAGGTGTTGTAGTTTTATAAATACTTTTCGTAATATTCTAAGGTGTTCGGAAACTAAGTGGACCCGATTTATACGCGTACGTAAATTTTGTTCTAAGGATGTAACGCGGTAAAACTGGGAAAATTCGGATTTATTATGTTCGAAAAGAGGGGACGATGAGGCGACGTGTTCGGGCTGTAGCTTATAAACGCGCTAATACGTAGGAATGGCAAAAGGGTCCTGATCAGGACCAGCGTAATATTGATAATAAGCCATGATAAAGCGAATCGTATAGATATATATATAACTACAGAAAACGTTTTATTGTTAAATTATCATTAATTTTCGTTTTTTTAAAAAAGCAAAGGTGCTAAACGAAACCCTTCTTCGCACAACTTGAACTCAGGCCTCGCTGGCTCGTTACGGGGATTTGAGATTTGATTGGTTAATTCTTAGCGTTGTGGAGTAGTACTTGAGTGATTTTGAAAAAATTGGAGAACGAGCCAGCGGGGCCTGAGCTAGCTGAGGTAACCCGCGAGGTAGTGTGTCCCGCGAGGTGGTGTGGGACGTTATACGGATTACAAAAACATTATACATTTTTTTACGATACGAAAACTTATCAGAAATAGTTGCGCTACGCAAAAAGTCTTTTTAAATTTAATTACGTTATTATTTATCGCAAGAGATCATAAAATAGCAAAGTAAACGTACTTAGTAAACGACCTAACCGGAAAGAACTTAAAGTTAAGGTACAGCAGATAATTTTCGATATTATACCAGAAAAATACTTAAAGTAACGATAAATCGTTGCGATAGGAATGATACCAACTGATATATATTAACGTATTTAATAATATAATGCTAATTAATCAGTAAAGTACTAAATAGATAAAATATAAGTACTTAAAATCTTACAAAAGGGCTTAATACGAAATATATACGAACACTCGGTATATAAATACCCAGGGATCCACAAAACCTTAAAACGCTTATAACGGATATATTACTTTCTTAAAATAAAAATTGTAGTATAAAGAGTTATACAATAATACAATATTTGTGTTAAAGCAAACGCACGACGATATAAGCTTTACGGAAAATTACAACCTTTACCAATCGCTAAACGATTATGGAATTCGATCATATTTAACTTTATTACCAAATTTCCTTTATTAAAAGATCTAACTACAGAAATATATTACGACAGTATTTTCGTAATCGTTAATCGATTTACGAAATTCCTATATTTCCTACCCTATAATAAAAATACCGTTATAAAGCAATTCGTATACATTTTCTTCAAATATATTCTTAATACCTACGGATTTCCAACGGAAATTGTTTCGAAAAAAGGTATTATCTTTACTTGGAAATTTTGGCAAAGTTTAATACCTTAATTCGGATTAAATCACAAATTATCTAATATATTTAAACCTTAAATAAACGGATAAACAAAAAAATCAACTAAACGTTAAAAACGTATTTACGATATTATATTAATTACAAACAGAACAACTGGATCGAAAAGTTACCAATTGCATAACTAGCCTATAATACTAGCTATTACGAAAGCATTAAAACGACGCCAGCAATTACTAATTTTAGTTTTACACCTAAAGTTTACCGAAATTTACATAAAAATAAACCAGTTAACGTTAAGGTAATTCTTATTTCAAAACAGCTAAAATAACTATATGTAAAAATAAAATCAAAACTTAATTTCGTATGTAACTAAATAAGCAAATATTACAACTAGAAAAGATTAAAAAATTAACCTTTTCGGAAGGGGAAATGGTTTACTTAACTACTAAAAATATCTAAACCAAAAGGCTAAATAAAAAATTCGATTTTAAATATATCGGCCTATACAAAATCGCCAAGAAAATCTTGGAAAATAATTATAAATTAGAGCTACTGCCGAAAGTTAAGCTTTATCTAGTTTTTTATATTTCCTTATTAAAATCAACAGCAGATACAATTAAAGTTAATACGGGATAGGCCGAAAAGGTTATAGAAAATGTATTAACCTACGAGGCAGAAAAAATACTAAATGTACGCAAAAAAAAAGGGACTTATTTAGTATCTAGTTAAATGAAAAGATTATCCAAATTCCGAAAACACCTAAGAACCCGCGAAAAACCTTACGAACGTCCAGCGCCTTTTGAAAAACTTTTACTAGCAACGCCGGAAGCACCAAGATTAAAGGTACCCTAGTTTACGTCGCCTAATAACGGCTAATTAATATTTTTAACCTTAGGCCATTTCGAAAAGTTTGTAACTTGCGTAGCTTATACGGCCCGCAAAGCCGTTTCGCGTTCTAACTTTTCCTATTCCTCCAGTTCGTCCAAAGATTAAAGCCTACGATTTACTATTTTAATACCTGTAAACCGAAGGAATTTTTGCTAATAGCGCAATCGCTGGAGATATGCGATCGCTTTATTCATTTCTTTTTGCAATTGGAGCAACCGCTTTTCGGCCAAATATTCCTCGCGTTTTAAACGTTTCGCTTCTTTAATAATGTTGCGTAAGGAATTTAGAGAGATGCCCGACTTATCGCAATTTTTTTTTTTTTTTTCAAAACGCAGTTTTTATAACGAATTACGTTTTTTATTATAACGCATTTTTCCTTATGTTTAAAATACGTAGAATAAGGCATAATTTCGAAAATCTAATTTTAAACATAAGCAGCTAAATTTTCGCGTTTTTTCTTTTAGTTAAAACGCTTACAAAATTTCTACTTTTCGATACAGTTAAATATAACGACGAAAATAATTAAACGGATATTGATATGTAAAAAGGAAGTTATTTACCAAATAAATGCAGCAAACAAATTAATTTTTAAGGGCAAAAATCTTAAAAAGGGGGAAATCGTATTATAATTAAACAAGTTTAGCCTATTGGCAAATAATCGAAGGTTGTACGGATTATCTCCGATATAAAAACTTAGGTTACGTAATATAAATCCGAATAGATCTACGGATCTAAACGGATTAATGTAGTATAAATCCAAGGGGATTTTCAGATCTATAGGGATTACAGCAAATGGATCCGGAGGAATAAACGGATACTAAAGGGATCCCGTTTAAGATATATACGTTCGTTATTTCCTATAATTTAGATAGTACCAGCTTATACTAATAATTAATTACTTAGATTTACTTCTGCTATTACCAGACGTAATTATCGCTTTATTACTCAGATCCCCACGATACCACTGCTAACATAAACCGTACGACTTGGTTTAATAGTTGGTTAAGCCTATAGCCGTCACACATTTTCAAAACCACGTTTTTAGCTTGCGCATTCTTTTTTATCTCTAGTGCAGACCAATCTATATTAGGCCTGGCGGGCCAACAGACTTGCTTTGTTGCATGAGCAGATATCTGCTCAAACGACAAAGGGTTCTCTATACGGTTCAAGGTCCGCGTGGAAGGGAGGTACCAAGGCTTCATATAATATATCCAAAAAAAAAAAAAAATTTAAAAAAAAAGACTCACTGTCCTAAACACCCCCCTCTTCTAGATTTCTTTCGAAGCCTTGCTTTCTGCTTTGACTTCTTTGATACAGCGACCATCCCACGTATAATATAAATGCTAGAGCCGTAAGGGGTATCGTAATCACCCAAAATAGGTTGAATTGGGGTTTGATGCCCAGGCCGATGGAGTCGGAATCAGCATCGTTGGCATTGTCCCAATCGAAGAGAGGAGCAGAGAAGAGTGCGGCTACGAAGTTGCCCGGCAGGAATACGAGGGCTACCAGCGCCAGGGTCTTCATCGAGGACGCAGTTTGCAGCCCAACGGAACTGTCCTTATGCGCCATTAGATTGAATATCTAAGGACCATGCTGATTAGAGGTGATCAATAAGAGGTTTTGGACGATAATACTTACCGCGGTCAGCTGAATATTCACTTTCTGAAGTAGAAATTCGTTCTGAAGCCGGTGCATCTCAAGTCGCTTACTTATAAGCTCGATATGATGCTTGACCAACTCCGCTGCAACTTCATTCGCACCCACACTCCCTCTTTTGTTCACATGGACCAGCATGAACTCCTGCAACTCCTTCGCTACCTGGATCTTCCTCGATGTGCTGGCCAGCTTCCTCGCGAACCCACTCATCCTCGCACTCAATTCTCCCCAGCTACCCCCGGCAGGCTGCTCCCTCTGTTGACTTGTCGAGTTGTTGTGCCCTGTTCGCGCTTCGACAGGCCGCATCTCTTTGTTGATGCTGTCCTGCGTCTTTGCCACTTCGTGGCTAATAATCAGCCCGCACAGGAAGGCCGGAAACATGGTGTGTGATGTCAAGGCCATGTCCCATGACCTACTAAGCAGGCTTTTTAGCTCGTCGCGCTCGGTTGGACACGCTAGGATGATGGCTTGCGTTGGAGGGGTAGGAGGGTGGTTGTTGTTGGGTGTAGGTGGCGAGGGTGATAAGGGATGCCAGGCAGACCATATTGCTGTCAGCTTGGGATGCGCAAACGTGTAGGCAACGACGTCGCCGTTAGACTTGGACTGCGGCGGAAGTGACGCCACTCCGATGACGCAGCTCATAGCGTAATCGTAGGCGAGTCGCAGGCCAAAATGGTCTACAATCTGCAGGATCGTAGGTAAGCTTTCCAATGGCTGCGTTGGGTCCTTGGTGGCTATGGCTATCCGCGCTAGGAAGGCAGGTTCGTTACATGAATTATGCTCCGTCCAGTCCTTATTGAGCCAGGCAGGGAGACTTTGGGTGGTAAGAGTCTTGATAGGGCCCGATGTCTGGTTGCGCCAGATCTCGGTCGCTTCGAAAAAGCAGTCAGTTTCCTGCTCGCTCCTAATCCTGTACGAGCTGAAATAGCGATATAGTTCTTCCATTGCTTGTAGCACTGCTTGATGCTAGTTGGACATATGGATGGCAGAAAAATTGTAAAAGGGTGAAGTGTATCAGTACACAGAAGCTGAAGCGAGGGTTCTACAGCTGCAGCGCAATGCTAGGAAGCCTAAGACGGCAGTCTGAATCGATTGCTAAGTTACTTGCGGACCTTTCGAACCGCAAAGATTACCGCCTCTTCAAAGGAATAACAGGAGGTTTACGTCATCTAAATTAGGCCCTATTTTTGAGCGTTGCTACCGCAATAACTCCCGAAATTGATCTAAAGTTAAAAACGGCTTCTAACTGTATATAGCAGCGATTTTTAGTGCTAACCCCACATAACCTAGTTCCCGTTTGTGGCGAATATCAGACTCTGACCTTTGCTACCGTCGCCGTAGGTAATGATGGAGGCTATTGTTACGGATTGAGATCTCTTGTCTGCCTGCGGAAGACCAAAAGGGGAAATAACGTCGGGTCGGATAAACTTCGGTGCCAAGAATGGTCTCTATGGAGACCACAGAGATACCAGAGACACCATAGAGACACCATAAAGACATTACAGAAACACTACAAAGATGCTACAGAAATATTATAAACATATTACAGAAACCAAACGGAAATCGTACTGAAGGAAAAGAATATATAAAACTTGCATGTTTCCTTGTAAATAGTACCTATTTAATTTCGCTCTTTAACTATCAATTTAAGTGTTTGATTAAAGTAACGTTTTTCGATTAAGGGAAAAATCCGCAAATTTCTTTAACGGAAAACTACTAAATTATTTTTCGCCTTATTATTACCTATAAATCAAAAACCCCTTTCGAACATTAATCATACTTCCAGGTAGTTATACGATAAGTTCGTTACATTTTGATAGCTTTTTAATTAATAGCCGACGAATAGTTCAAGGCCTAATGAGGCATAAGCTTTCCTGAACCCAATAAAAACGATATTACAAAACGGCGTTCAGAAGATAAACGATATACCCGATCGCCTTTATTAACAAGGAATTAATAACTGGATTAAATATCTTACCTTTTATTAAGAAGTTTTTTCTTTAATCAGCAATATGGCCCCCTTTAATACTCGGTTTTAAGGAGGACTTTCTTTTTTTCAGTAACAACTTTCCCCGGTTCCAAAGGAAACCATTAAGGTCCAGGAAAACGAACCGGAAAAAAAAAAAAAAGAGGAATCCGATAACCCGAAAGGCAAAAAAAAAAGGGCTTACGATTAACGACAAACTGCGCATCTTGATAACTAAACTCCAAGCGGTAAAAAGAAAAAATGCCAAACTTGCTCGACAGCAAAGGTTTTCGATATTATCTTTATTCGGCGCGAATTAATCTCGCAAAAATACTATTCCACTCCTTACTTATCATAAAATGCCAAAGGTTAAAAGCTATAAGCCAACTCCCTTAAGACCTTACGACGGTACTGCAAATATAAAAAGATTTTTAGTTTAGGCTAAATTTTACCTTAAGTTTTACAAAAGTTCCTTAAAGAAAAATTATCAAAAAATATTAACCATTTTCCAGCGGCTCGTAAAAAAGGTTCTTTTATAATTCCAGCTAATTTCAAAAAATTACTTCGAAAATTACTCTAACGAATTTTCCGACCTTACCAATTACATTTTCGGTAATTACGAACACTTAAAAAAGTAAATTCGAACCTTGTTTAGAAGTTTAAATAAGTAGCAAAATGCCGTTAAAAGGCTGCACCTTTTCCAGTAAACAAAATTAACGGCTAAATATACGACGGAATTTAATCGCTTTACAGTAACCTTCCACCTACCAGAAAATGCCTTATTTTATCCATATTACAATAACCTAAAGTTATAAGTTAAGAACGAAATATACAAGGTACCTAAAATAAAGCTTTTCCAGAACTATACTAATAAGGTTATTATTGCCGACAGACGTACCTTTAACAGGTACCTGGAAAAAAAAGGATCCAACAGAAAAAAAAAACGATCGAAGTTTTAGCAACAAATCCCAAGAAAGCAAAAATAAGGACAAAACCTAGAAAAAAGCAAATACCATTTAAGGAAACTTAAAAAGGACAAGTCGAATGTTAAATACTTTAACTATAGCCAAAAAGCTACTACAAAAACAAATATCGTTCTCCAGCCAAAAGGAATTCCAAAAAGGAAGGAATTTTTCAAAAAAAGGCCCGAACAGCCAAACAAAAAATAAATAATAAAAGCAAGGAAAAAAGGAAGTTAATTTTACTTTTTTCTAACAGGAATATACCATTACGACGACCCACTATGAACTAAGCGGCGACCTAAAATACAAGCGTTACCCGATTTACTAGAATTAAACAGCTAAAGTTTGCAAATATCATCCCGGATAACCAGCCTCTAGGGTAGCCATAGAGCTAGGATGCGAATATTATTTGGATATGCAGAAATGCGAAATATATAACGAATATGGCCAGATACGCCCTAATTATAGGTAAAGGACCCCTAAATTCAACGAACTCCCAAAGCGGGCGGTATACTTCAAAACTAAGGTTACTGTATAAAACCCTATTAATGGGCACGATCTTTTTCATTTTTTAGCTTGTACCGATAACGATTGTCTAATTTATCTTCGAGCTAAGGAAAATAACGATTATTGGCCTGATTGGAACGAAGAAACCCTTCTAAAGCCTAATAACGATTGCAAATGTATCAAATTCCCCGATGGCCCGAATACCCCCGATCTTGTTATTTGCACTCCGAATTTAATCAAAGCCGAAAAGCTATTGCTTAAGGTTATTTATGCTATATCCTTATATTATACTTAATGCATGAATTTCTGGATATGGGAGCAAGCCCTATAAAAATCTTGACCCCGAATCGAACACCTTTCCAAACGTCAGAAGTAAAAATTACTAAGGTAAAATGCTAAATTGGCCAACGAAAATAGTATACTTGTATGGACGACAAATGTACCAAACACGTAGTCAAAAAAGCCCGTAAATAAAAACGCCTTTTAGCAAATAAAATTACGAAGTTAAAAAACGGCAAAGGTTTTCGAAATTAAGGCATCGAAAAGCTATAAAAGCCAAGACCTTATATAAAGCAAAAAAAGGATTTCGAAACCAGATTAAAATTCTTATTTAGTACTAAAGCTAGATTTTCAAAGCTATAATTAACTTTAAAGCAAAAGGCAACTTCATTTCGCCAGCCGTAATTAAAAAATTTCACATTACTTGGAGGTATAAGTTAAAGTTTTACAAATTACGTATAATTAATAGAAATTTTTCCAAGTACGATAACGGACAAATCTTTAAAAAAACTGAAAATCTTCCAATATAAATTTAAAAATATTAAAAGCATCTTACGTTAGATATCGCCGATATTTTAAGTTATAATGTATCCTAGGAATACCATAGCTTAATTCTAATAATCCATTAATTAACTGGAAAACTCGCCAGCTTTTTTGAAATTACGAATTAACTCTTTTTAAAAAGGGTCCAAAAAACTCTGATATATCATCCGAAAAACCAAAGTATCAAACTCTGCCAGTACCATACCCCCAAAGTATTAGCGATTCGAACAACTTTTCAAAGACAAAAAAAACTACAAACTACCTCCACATAAATAATGGAACTATCGCATACCTATTAAGGAAAGACATCACCGCAAGCTTCACAAAATCTACTACATAAATCTAAAAAAGGCAAAGGCCTTATAAAAAAAGCATCTAGTTAAACCTAAAAAAAAGATTATATCTAATTATCCGAATTTCCCGCAAGATACCTTATACTTATAGTACCCAAAATTAAGGACGGCAAGCAGACAATCGATCAAAATAGAAATCCGGTTTATCGACGCGTGGTCGACTATCGACAGTTAAACGATATTACTATTAAAAACGGATATCCCTTAACTTTAATAAATACCTTAAAGGAAAACGCAAACAAAGCTAAGTAATTTACTGCATTAAACCTTCGAAACGGTTATGACCGTATCAAAATAGCCAAAAATTAAAATTAAAAAACCGCCTTTCGAACGATATACGGGCATTATGAATACCGAATAATACCTTTAGAACTTACTAAGGCCCCCGGCAGTTTCTAACGCCTAATTATAACCATATTTAGAAAATTCCTAAATAAATATATCTTTGTCTACCTCGACGACATCCTCATCTATTCCGAAACGCTAAAAGAATATAAAAAGTATATTCTTTAGGTTTTTAAAGCTTTAAATAAAGGAAACATCCGAATTAACCCCGCCAAAAATGTATAACATATATAAAAATTAAACTATTTAAGATTTACCCTTACCCCAGGTTAAATTTAAATCTAAGATTTTAAATTAAAAGTAATCAAAAATTGGCCCATCTTTAACAAGGCAACCGTTACAGATATCCGGCAAATCTTAGGATTTACGAGTTACGTACGTAACTTAATTAATAGATATAAAGATAATATTAAACTATTAATGAAACTTACTACTAAGGAATATATCGGAAAAGAATTCGAATTTTCGAAAAAAACCAAAAAAACCTTTTTAGCAACTTAAAAATAAAATTACCAAAGCGCCAATAATAAAATTACCCAACGCCAATAAAAGGAAACGCCTAAAAACAAACGCTTCAAATTATACCTTAGGCGCAGTTCTAAAGCAACAAAAAGATAATACAAAATAGTACCCAGTAGCCTATTATTCTGAAGCCTTTCGAAACGTAAAAGTCCGATACAAGATTTACGACAAAAAGCTGCTAACGATTATTAATGTTCTTAAAAAATAGGAACCTTTCCTTAGCGGAACTAAAAAGCTTTTCGACATTTACTTAAATCATAAAAACCTTACTTAGTTTATAACGACCTAAAAACTAAACGAACGTCACGAAATTTAGATAATTTTCTTATCGAAATACAATTTCCAAATTTACCATATTGAGGGGGAAAAAAAAATCTAAGCAAATATCTTAAATCGCAAAGAAAATTACAACTTTAAGGTTCCAAAACGTCGGATGCAAATGTTGCAACAAATTAAAAATGGCACCCTACGGTTAACGTCCCACACATATAAGCGCCACACACATATAAGCGCAACACTTTTTGATACCCGTCAACTACACACTTAACCTACTCAACCACAACACATCAAATTAATTCCAATCAATCGTATTATCTTTCGCTGGCCGTATCTACAACTTCTAGACAAGTGTACGTATTATATCAAAGCTTGTTGCAGACGCCAGGTTGCTATTTCTTCGTCTTAAGCTGACCGCGACCGACTAACTTCAGCAGCTGTTAACAGCACTTCTTTGCTACAACCTTTCTGCTGGTTAAAAGAACTTGTTCATCCTATATAGCAAGTATTTATCTTTCTGGGAAACGTCTATTCTAATCGTGTAATTCCGTAGGTTTCGAGTTATTGCGAAATCAAGCCCGATACGCCCTACTATACGCCCTACCATACGCCCCGCGAAACTCCCCGCGAGACGCCCCGCGAGACGCCTCGCACGGACCTCCCATGCCCCCAACGCGCTTCCAATACGCTCCTAACGCGTCCTATAACAAGTTCTCCGACCTATATCTTTAACGTATTAAAGCCGGACAAGAAATACTCGCGTATTTGTATTAAGTATTCGGTCGAGAATAGTTATCTAGTCGCTCGGCTTTGGGTTGTACGAAATGGGGGTAATATTAGCTTGGAGGCGTTGGGAAATAACCGGTCGCGGACGGGTTGAAAAGAAGGAATAGCAATATAGCATCCGCAACAAGCCTTGATATAATGCGTGTACTTATTTAGAAGCTGTAGGTACGGTTGGCGCAAGATAATACGATTAATTGCAATCAATTTAATATATTGTGGTTAAGTTATCTGGATTTGTTGCTACGAAGTGCTAAAAAGTGTTGCTCTTATATATGTATAGCGCTTATATATGTAGGACGTTATATAAAATATTAAAGTAACTTATCTTAAAACTTTTAACGAAATTCCGAAATTCTTATAATAAAGAAAAGTAAAAAAAGTGCAACGATTAAATAGATAACCTGGAAACCAACTGTTGTACTATAATAATATTTATATCTTTCAAAAACAATAAAAGTAATTTATTAAAGAATTTTACGAAGCTTTATTTTACGGATATTAACGTATCTTTAAAATTACTAAACGGTTACAAAAAAGTACGATTTTTTAAGATTTCGACGAATTATTAAATAAGTAATTAAGGATTATAACGTTTGTAATAAGGCAAAAGCAGCCCGATATAAGCTTTACGAACTTTTACAACTTACTGATATTTTAAGAAAACGCTTGGAATATTATTGCTTGGGATTTTATTACTGGCTTACCCCTATTAAAAAATCCCGTTACTGGAATTTAATACGATGGAATATGGATAATCGTTAATAGATTTACCAAGTAAAGATATTTCCTACTTTTTAAAAGAAATATAACGACAAAATAATTAGCTTATGCCTTTATCTAATAGTACTTCGATAAATATAAGATATCAAAAAAAGCATTATAAATAAAAACAAGCTTTTTATATTAAAGTTTAATATTAGCTTTTTTTTAAATAAATAAACGTTAAGCTTAAATTTTTTATAACATATTACCTATAAACAAATAGATAAATAAAACATTTAAATCAATCGTTAAAACAGTACTTAAAAAGTTATATTAATTACTAGCAGAATAACTGGATTAAACTTTTTTACTAACCCAAATAGCCTATAACATATCTGTTAACGAAGATATAAATATCTTTCCCTATATAAAGGTATACAGTTATAAAGCAGAAACTCGACGACTAGAGCAATCACTCGACGACTAAAGCAACCACTCGACGACTAGAGCAACCACTCGACGATTAGAGCAACCACTCGACGACTAGAGCAACCACTCGACGACTAGAGCAACCACTCGACGACTAAAGCAACTATTCGACGACTAGAGCAACCATTCGACGAAGCTCCAAAATTAACCGCGAAAGTTTTCTGAACAAAAACAGTAGTAACTAAAATCCAAACAGTATAGGTCCGCCTATAAAACGAATTACGATTCCTTTAATAAAGGATAACCTAGTATTATAATAAAAAGAAAATTAAGGAACTAATTTTGTTAAAAGGAAATAAAGTTTATTTGTTACGCTAAAAATAAAACGTAACTTCGAACATTTTTCAAATCAAAACAAAAAAACCTAATAATAAGTTTGATTTTAAAAAGCTTGGTCTATTTAAAATCGATAAAGTTATTTCCAAAACTAACTACCGACTATTATTATTTAAAACGATAAAAATATACCTTATTTTTTATATTTCTTTACTTAAACCCGTACTTAAAAACGCTTAATTGGAAACTAATTTGGAAACCGAAAACAACGACGATAAGTACGAAATCAAACGAATACTAAACTTCAGAGTAATTAAAGATAAGGTTTAATATTTGATCAAATAAAAGGATTACCTATACGAAGAAAATATTTAAAAATCTCTTAAATATTTAACGAACGCGAAAAACCTAATTAAAACGTTTTACCGTCAAAATCCTAACCGACCGACTTTAATGCGGCCAAAATCGTAGGCAATAACGGCCCCGTATCTAGGTTCAACCTTAAGCCGCTTTAGTTGAAAGAAATAAAGGTTTCTGCTATAACGTCTATTTCTAAAATAAGCTGCACTTATTTTTTTTCCATATAACGTTAACGTACCCCACCACCAAGTCGCGCATACCACCGAGTCGCGCGGTTCTTCTGCCATTTTAACTACGCGACTTTAATCACTTATTTTTCAACATTACAACATGGAGCGGCTTACAAAAGCAGTTAGAATGAATCTAGCCGTTTAGGCGAAATAGAGGGACCCGCAACTTAGTTATAAACGGCTTTATGCGATATATGAGATTCCCGAATTTACTTTAAGAGACCGAATTTACGGCAAACCTTCCCGAGCCGATACAGTTCCTAATTCGCGCAAATTGACGCCGATCGAAGAGAAATTTATTGTCGACCGAATCCTTAACCTAGATACGCGAACGTTTCCTGTCCGGCTTTATTATGTTGAAGATATGGCAAATCTATTGCTTACCTAACGCGTTACAGGACGTATTAGGCTTAACTGGGCGTCGAGATTTGTTAAACGGCAAAAAAAACTTTAGACGCGTTTAAATCGGAAGATCGATTATTAACGGGTCTTATTTAAAAATCCAGAATTATTTCGCAAATAGTTCGAGCTTATTCGGGCTATAATCGCGAAGTACGGTATCGCAGAAAAGGATATTTACAACTTCGACGAGATTGGATTTTTAATAAGGCTTTTTATGGTAACGGGCATAGTAATTACCAATGCCGAAAAACGTAAAAGATTTAAACAAACGCAATAAGGGAATAAAGAATGGGTTACAGTTATTTAAGCTATTAATTCCCAAAGTTAGGCTATGCCGCTATTTGTTACCATAGCGGGAAAAAATTATCTTAGGTTCTGGTACCGCGATAATCTACCGTCAGCAGCCGATTAAAAAATCGCATTAAGTAATAATAGCTGGATAACAAATAAATTAAGTCTCGAATGGATCCAGCATTTTAACAAGCATATTCGGACGCGTACGAAAGGTTCGAAACGTTTCCTCATTCTCGACGGCCATAAAAGCTACCATTTGATAAAATTCGAAGAATATTGCGCCAATAACAATATTATTACGCTTTATATGCCCGCGTATTTTTCGCATCGGCTTTAACCTTTTAATGTATCTTGTTTTTTTATTTTGAAACGCGTTTATTCGTTATATATCGAAAACTTAATGCGACGCCATTATATCTATATTGCTAAAAAAGATTTCCTTGCCGGCTTTTACGACGCATTTTAAGCTACCATAACGTCCAGCAATATTAAATCTAGATTTGTAAAAGCTGGTCTTATTCCATTCGATCTTAATAACGTTCTTTCCAAATTAAAGGTTCCTTTAGTTGTACCTATGCCGACCGTCTTCCCGCTAATCTCTGCCGGTTCCATTCGTTCCCCGCCCGCGAAAACCCCTAGGAATATTAAGAAAATAATAAAGTAAGGACGTTATTTGTAAAAAAAGATTAGATATTAAGGTGGTTTGTTAAGAGTCGTTAAATCGGCTGGTTTGTTAACAAAAAGTAACTTGTTATTTTTGTACGAAGTTATACTTTTTCGGAAAGAAACTGCCCAATTACGCGAAACGAATTACATTTTGAGCAAACGTCGCAGGACTAAAAATAAACGTTTTCAAAAAGGAGGAACACTTATTATATAAAAGGGACAAGCTTTTCTGGTTTAAAAAGAAGGGGGTGGTGAAAAAATGCAGCCAACAGCTGCTGGAGGTAATCGCCGTAAGAGGGTTGAGACCAAGGAACGGAAATGTGGCGTTTGCGACAAGCCTGGGCATAATGCGCGTACTTGTGTAGAAGTTATAGATACGTCTAGCGAAGAAGAATCCGATTGATTTTAATTAATGCGATGTGTTGTTGTTGAGTTATTTGAATTTGGTGTTGCGAGGTGCCTAGAGACGCGCGACTCGGTGGTGTGCGCGACTCGGTGGTGGGGTACGTTATTCTATCTTTTCTCTTTCTTTATTTAATCTTTTTTGTTTTTTTAATTCGTTTACAGAACGAAATCTGTAACGAATTATTTTTACATTCTGACGTTATAAAAAGTTTTGTTAACGGCTTAACCTGATTAAATTAATTATAGCTTTTGTTTGTAGTTGTTACAAGTTTAATAGTACTTTTCCGGCGGCTTCTTTTTTACGATTAATCCGCGCCTTTTCGGACCGGATATTTTGGAACGATTTCAGAGAAATTTTAATAGCTCTATAAGACATATTAGCCTTATAACAGTGCTAACACTTTTTTCGCTCCTTAACTATTTTACATTCCAACTTTAAATTTTTACAACGTCTATAAAATATAATTAGGTATCCAAAATTTAAAATAATAAAAATTAAGTTTTTTCGACTTTCAGTAAAAGATTTAACGCGTTTTTGTAATGGACCTGATATAATATTAAATTGAAAATTATTAGTTAAAAAAACGAAACGTGAAAAAGACGTACTTCTTTTATCTTTAAGGATAAAGATTTCGAAAAGAAAGGAATGGTATTACGGATTAAAATTTCCTGTCTGCCTACGGGAAACTAAAAAGGGAAATAACTTCGGATCGGGTAAACTTCGGTACCAAAAATGGGTTTTGCAGAAATTACAAAGATACTATAAAGATATTACAAAAACATTATAAAAACATTATAAAAATACTACAGAAATGCTATAAAGATACTATAAAGATATTACAAAAACTAAATAAAAGTTGTACTAAAGAAAAGAATATATAAAACTTCTATGTTTCCTTATAAATAGCACTTACTTAGTTTCGCTCCTTAATTATCAATCTAAGTCTTTAATTAAATACAACGTTCTTCGATTAAGGGAAAAGTCCGCAAATTTCTTTAACGAACAGACTATTGAATTATTCCTCGCCCTATTGTTACCTGCAAATCAAGAACCCCTTTCAAATACTGACCACACTTCCAGGTGGTTGTGCGACAGGTTCGTTACAGCTATGTCCCTAACTGCTATAAGGTCACACAGTAAGTGGCAGCGGCCGTTTTGGCCTGTGCTTTTGAAAATTTGGGACCCTAATAACTAATCAAATCAATCTATAGTAATATACATCCATTTGCACCTAAATTTTGCAGTAATATTTGTACCAACATATATCAGTGGTACAAATCAGCACATTACATACATCGTAACGAGAGCGCACCCTTAGTATAAAAGCCCGATTTACAGCACCGTTTCCTGCTACTCTTAAGCCAATTCGGCGTTGCTCTAGTTATGTATTTCCTAAACAAGCTTAACAGCTAACTGCGTTTTTAACTGAAACTCTTTTGTGATATTTTAAAGGAATTTATATAGCGCCATTCACGGAAAATGTTTTCCGAAGCTTGCTTTCTATTATTAACTTCGTTTCCGAAATACCTAAAAGCTTTTTCCGTAAGGTTTTTGCGGAAATCAGTAAGGTTATTATAACGCTTCTACCTAGGTTTACATTTTTCTTAAAGAATGAAACAGTTCGTAATAACGACTTGAAGCAGAAAATTAAAGGTAACGACTTGGCTTGCGTTACGGCGTAAATGGCGGTTCCATATAAAGTTATACCGCCTTTAATTACCAATATTAACGCCGTTTATATAATGGTTATATTCGGAAATTATACGAAGTATTTAGACCGTTATTCGCTCGCTATTTCCGAAGGATTTAGGGGAAATTTTTTTTTTTTTTTTTTTTTTTTTTTTGGCCGTATACGAACTAATTTGATACGTTTAATCGTCCGATATAAGGAAGTAAAAAATAATACTAAAAATATATTAGCCCAGGCGATTTAATTTACCTTATTATTAGGTACAGAACATTCTATAACGTTATTATAAAGAAATTCCGAAACTGGACGTTTTGTTAATTTTATTAAGCGTTTAGCTATTTTATTATCCTTTCGTGCTGTACATGTTAATGCAATCTTTTTTTTACGTAACTGCAAAATTAGGTATAACGAAAAAAAAAGTTATCGAAAAATACGTAATAAGGTCCGGAATAGATAACTTTAAACCTGTTAACAAAAACAGGGACCATATATTATATGTTATTAGGAAAATTATTACTATTTAACATTTTACAACCGTGAAAACCATTGATCAGTCATCGTGTTCGAAGGTACTGGGTATAGTATCTATCGTGCATATTACATCGTGTGATGATTTTCTGTGTATTTAGCTCAGCCTGAAAAATAAGGCTTGAACCCATTCGACCTTGCATTTAACATTTTACCTTTTTTCGGACGCTTTTTTACGGTATACCTATAAAACCATAATTTTTCCCTGGGTGATACTATGTTTATATACAAAAATAGCCGTAATTAACGGTAACCCATACCTTTAAGCCTGTAAGGTCGGATTTATTCGGGATTATTATTT
This sequence comes from Monosporascus sp. mg162, assembly GCA_004155945.1. Lineage (NCBI taxonomy): Eukaryota > Fungi > Ascomycota > Sordariomycetes > Xylariales > Monosporascus > Monosporascus sp. mg162. Next base: position 134,152 of record QJNY01000035.1, read on the forward strand.
TATAAAAGGTTTTTCCGTCGAATTTAACGAGATTTTTATCGATAGAAATATAGAAATCAGGTACGTATAATTTTAACGTAACGCTTTAAATCTACTTTAATTATTTATTATAACGTTAAAAAGGTAAATCGGGATAATCGTAAAGGTTTTATATACGAAAACGCCGATATAAAACTTGCTACCGATTCTGTAAGAAAAAGTAAGTAAAGGGATAATACGAGGTTTCGAGTAAAGATTTTTAATATAGTATTATTAATTTTTTAACGTAGTTATATATATATAATAAAACGAAAAGAAATAAATATACCTTATTAACGTCCGTCAAATATTACTTATAGGCTTGCGAATATAGCTTTGTTTTATTATATTAAGGATCGAAGGTATTTATATATCGCACTTATTTTTTTACCATCTATATGGGTATAAATAACTTTACTAGGTTTAACGGCGTAGCAGGTAACGGTTTAACGTAAGAATCGCGTAAATAAACGATAAATGGCTCGAAATGGCTTTTAATTGATGCATTCGGCGGCGCGTTCGGGCGGAGGGTGCCCTTATCAATAGGGTTTGCGTAGATGGCAACAGGGTCGATTTGGGCAGTACAAAAAGGTTGTTCTATTACAGCGTCTGCAGCTGTTCGTTTTTTCCCTGTCTTGGCCCTAAAGCACACCAAATACGAGGTTCTTAACAGCTAATAACGACAGAAAGCTAGGTGCAATAACCGCTGCAACCGCGCTGCACCCGTTTCAACCCGCGTTCCTCCCATGTATCGAGCCCAAAGTGGACCTTTTTCCATATATGGTTAGCACGAACGCCGCTGCCACTTACTGTGTGACCTTATGGCAGTCGGGGACATATGTTCCGATCAGAGGGAGCCTTTCCGTATATGGGGTGCTAACGCACCCCCTGCTAGCTGACAGTTCGCGCTAAAGACGGCCCCGTAAAAATGAGTTGCTGCAGGGCGCTTGTGCCGCGCTTTATACTTAACTATCCTTCAACTTCCGACAGTAGGGACTGATAAAGCGTGCCCGAACAGACGGAGGACAAAGTTCCAACCCGTTCCTTGCTTGCGTTGTTGAGGACGTTGATGGCTCGAACCCGGCTGCAGATGCAGAAGCGTCGCCGGCCGTCTATTCAGGTTTTGTAAGTGCGTTCCTTGACGGGCTCTTCATGCCTCTCATTCCCATTTAAGAGAGCCATCATGTTGTGAATATGCACGAGACCCGTGAATTTGTTCGGCTCCGGTCATAGTGCTTTAGCCACGTTTAAGATCAGAAGAACAAGAAGTATCCACTATTATGATGGAACAAGCAGGTATTGCTTCCTGTTTATTTGTCTCATTTGAATTCCGACTCCCGGTCCCGGGTAAGCATCTGCACGGGTGATTCAACCATCATGGTAGGAGTCTGGTCGCGTACTCTCCTGGGCGGTAGGTGACGAATCACTTATGCGGGCGATATGTTCTGCCCTCTACCGAGCTGGATGTCCCCCTCCAGGCACATATGAATCGACTAGTGCGGGTTTCTGGCATCGGCGGGTTTCCCGACATCAACAGCCCACGAGCCTACCGGAACCCAGAAAGCCGGCGTGCGCAGGAGTGATACCTAGACTGGTACTGAACTAGACCCCTCGCATATCAATGCCACCACCTCCACCCCCGCCATATTCGCCAGCTGGAGCTTCCTCACCACCAGCTAGATCCACCGGACCCGTCTCGTCGCCGTCCAGGATGAACGCCTGGATGAGCCAGTCGAGCATGTGGTCGGCCTCGAACTCGGGCGCGGGTTTGTTGAGATATGCGTAGTCGGCGGCCGTGCGGGCCCCCGTGACGACGGCGTCGAGGCAGATGTGCAGCAGCTCCCTGAGCCCGGGCCTCTTGGCGCGGTCCACAGCCCGACACCGCCGGATCGTCGTCCGCAGGTCCTCGGCGATGCTGCCGTCGATCAGGTGCGGGTGCGTGCGGCTCTGGATCGTGCGCAGCGCTGGCGGCCGCTGCTCAGCCTGCTCCCCGTCGTCACCGTCGCCGTTGCTGTTGTTGTTGTCATCGCCCCCGACCTTGGGGATCTCCACGTCCTCGATCTCGTAGCCCCGGTGTCCGATAGCGAGCCAGAGCATCGCCTATGCGGGTTTGAGGTTCACCGTTAGCAAGCGGAACCTACTACTCACAGCCTCTTCCTAGGTGTCTTCCCGCCACTTACCCGCCCGATCTGGTCGATATTATCTAAGTAACCGACCCTGTCCCCGAACCTGCAGCTCAACGGTCAGATACCAACTAGTTACTACTCTTGCCAAGACCGCATCAGATCAATCAGCTACATACTCAGCGTCAGCGGGCAGCAAAGTTGCGTTGCCGAAGTCGATTAGCTATAATTGTACCCCCGGTGTCAGCTCGCGAACAGACCTGCACGTGCTCGGTACGCTATAGGGGACGCGCCATCTAACTTGCCTTGGTGATAGGGCTGAACCGGTGTTCCGGGTCCGTCTTATCCCACAAGCCGACGACGGCGTTCTTGAGCGTGATATCTTGGTGTGCGAGCGTGCTCGGCGCCCGCCCATCCTGCATCTCTTCCCTCGCCGGCTGTGCATCCGCGTCAGCGCCGCGGGGATACGCCATGCCGATTACGGCACGCGTAACTATGTTTATCGAAGTCGGTCAGCTCGTGTGCCTTCCCATATTTATACGCACATACACATCGTCAGTGTCTGTTTGCATCACAGCCCACAGGCGAGCGAACGAGGAGATCAAATAAAGACAACTCGGGCCCAATCCACGAAGGTTCCGAGCCGCCCTCAGTGTACTCACGGCACAGAAACACGCCCCAGAGTATGCGATTCGGGATGCGCCGGCCGGCGGCGATGAACCTGCCGAGTATGGTCTCCCAGTCGCCGTACTCCTCGAGGTCCTCGACGAGCGTGCGGCGGGACAGCACCTGGGCCGCGGTGGGCCCCTCGTACAGCAGGCGCACGATGTGCTCGGCGCCGCGCACGGCGGCCAGGTGTCTGGCCTCGTTGGCGACAGACGCGTCCGAGTCGGCGTCGAAGGCGACCTTGACGATGACCCTGCGGGTGCGCCGGCCGGTGTCGCGTCGGCCGGCGTCCCCGCTTCCGTTCCCGCTTCCGCCCTCGCCCGCGCCTTCGGTTAGGGTTTCGGTGTACGCGATGGCCGCGCCGTACGCGCCGCTGCCGATCTCCCGCCCTCCCTTGAACCGATGCCTCGACGTGAAGTACTCGTGCACCTCCGCCAGCAGCCGCGCGTATTCGTCATGCTCGGCGTCTGCTGCGGATAACATGTTGCTGCTGCTGCTGCTGCTGCTGGTGGACTCTGAGCTCCACGCGAAGACGACGGGCCTTTGAAGATGACGCGTTGTTGGTCACGGCATTTCTCTCAAGGAACAAATAATGCGAGCACCACCGCAATCCATTGTCGGGTCCAGCTGGTACGATTATGGAATTTCCAACATGTCTTTGTGTGACCGGGGTTTGCAGTGTGAACCGTCTTTGGCAGGCGCTCGAGGCGCGGACAAAGGAGTGACGAGTCTTAGCGGCGCCGCCACGTCGTACTTCGGTTCAAATTGCGAGATAGAGTTATGTGGTGTCGTGTTAATATATATATATATGAAGTTCTATCTACTAAACATAGCTAGATCCTCGGGCTTTGACATGGTATCACTTGAATCGTAGCCAAGCGCCGTGTTTTAGCGACCGACCCCTGACCTGAGGTCGAGATGGATGTGCTGCCGGCTTTACCGTAAAGAAAAACGGAAAGGGAGAAAAAGAAGTGAAACGCCTGGTACGGTATTTCGAACCCGACCCTGCCAGCCTCCTGGAGCGCGTAACTGTAGTTTTCAAGCTAAGCGTCACGTCTTATTTCGGCCAAGTCTCTCGATTGTGTCATCAGTCATCTTCTGTAACCGTGCTAGCACTACACCATAACATGTATTTTTGAAACCCTGCTCTCTTAACAAGCCATATTACCTGTCTCTGCAACCTGAACAGATCCGCAAGAATGAGGATATCGTGCAGGGCAATTCTCATCTTGCCCGTCACAACAGATACAGACTCAACTTCATCCTTTATGAAGCTGTACGATATCGACTCAACGTATCTTCATCTCTCAAAACAGAACGTCGCATACCTCGAAAACCACCATCCGCCCGGCCACGCCGCCACGGCCGGCGAAGACAAAGATCCCACTCAACTCCTCGAATCGGGTATCCCGATATGCGCACAGCAGCCCCGAGGCAAGCAGGGGGTCCCTTGTCCCCAGAAGCATAGAGCGAGATCGCATAACACCGGAGTCTTACTTCGTGCGACGGGAATTTCCCCAATGCGGCGGCTGTAGGACACCATCATCTCGGCCACGTTTACGGGGGCTGGCGACACGGCTCTACGTAGAGTGCGCCCTGCCTCGGGGATACAAACATACAATTATATACGCTATATACACGCAAAAATCGTGATTCCGACGCATCGTGTTGGCGACGCCGTCAGACCGCCTGGTCGGGAATCGATAGATACTCCCGCTACTGCCAATGTCGTGATTCATGACGGATGCAGGCCTTTTTTCCCCGGGCAGCTGAGGGCCAGATAACCAGGTATCCTCTCTAACATAGGTTGCCCGAAGTAGCCCTTTCCCCCCTGTAACGCCCGAGCTCCTTGCGATGCTGTCATCCAAATGTCACATATATCAAATTTCCGAGTCGCATCCACGAAACGATTCCGATTGTGACCGCGCCTTAGGCCTTCCAATGCCCCCGTACTCCTCAAATCTCTGGCTTCCTCCTTTCTCATTTGCAGCGCTTTTCGTGAAAGCTTTGCATTTCGCCGTACATTACAATTATCGATAAGATGTGGCATATAGCCCCTGAAGCGCATGGCACAGTTCCTAGCTAGGAGTTGCTGCGAGTTGTCCACAGGTCTTGGGAAACATTGGATTCGCGAGTCTCGATCTGAAAGCGGCCTCCGTTTCCTTGCCGCTGAGAGATTTGAGTAAATCATATGCAAATCCGGCAAGCCGTGGGGCAGTCTAAATAACAGTCGACAAGCCTTCGAAGTGCTACCCGTCTCGTAAAACGTAATCTGGGTCGGCGAACTCAACGGAGCTGGACTTTAGCCCCGCATTCGGAGCCCCAGCAATTTGTTGAGTTCCAGGATAACGCGTATATGGGTCATCGGTAGCGCTGGTTGAAAACTGATATGGTGGGTTGACTCTAAAGTCTGTCGCCCAAAGACATGGCGAATGGAAGAACTGTTCCATTGATGTCGTTCGACCTCGTGGTCCAGGACTTGCAACCTGGATCATTCGATGAGCGGCTTCTTCTGCCCTCCGACCATGCACAAGCCTAGCGTGGCTAGGGCGTTGGGGTCGTTGGCGAGCACGATATTCCTTGCCGGTAACATTGGGTTATGAGGGTCGATGGAAGAGGCATCTTTCGCTGCCTGCTCGATGGCGTCCATCTCTTCCTTGCAGGCCTGGTGGTCCATGGGACAGATGACAATGGGTTGTCGAAGAGTGATGTCGCGGGCTGAGGTTAGATGTGCCTAGAGTGACGTTGCGTTAGTAACGTGTGCCCGGGATTGTGTGCTTAGATTACCGATTGGAAGTACCTTGATGCTGAGGAAGAATTCGATCTTGTAGAGGGTAGACGTGGTGGTGAATGATGTGACGGCATAGTTTGGAAAAGCTGGCGGCGCCCTTCGAACAATGCCGTTCGAGTCTCTCGGGTCTTTATGCGGGAAGACGACGCCCATATTGGTAACATAGCCGGCCTCGGGCAGTTTTGTATTAACCGACTGCACCTGCTTATGCAGCCTGTTGACCTTCTTGGTCGGTTCGTCGCCCTCGGGATTATATGTGATCTCCTCCTCAATCGCCAATGTTAGCTTGTTTATCGTGACCTTCCGGGCCTTGGCCATCCAATCCAGATTGGGCGCCAGCTTGATATATACTGTTATCGGGTCCGTAGGTCCGTAGCTCCATCTCGGTAGCGAGATTCCCAGCGTCACTATGCTATCGACGGTCGCTACTTTGGTCTCCGGTCGGTTGTACATTCCGAAAGTCGATAAGGTGTCGTACCTCTGCAAGGGCACGGGAAATGCGACCTTCTTCGCCCATTGCCCCTGTTGTACGGTGACCACTAACTCGTAGTACGTCTCGGCCGTCCTGCTTGGAAGCTGTAACGAAGCGGGAGGTATTCTCCTGTTTGTCTCCTCGCCTCCTCGGCCAAAGGGTATGAATAATACGAACGGCAAGTCCATGGCCATGACGTGCTCGGACTCCCTACCGGTAGCGCATCGATATAGCAGAAGCTCTTTGCCGACAACGTCGGTTGTATCGCGTCGCGGTGTTCCAAGATGGCGCTTAGCCACATTCTCGGCGGCCGGGTGAATAGTTTCCCTTCTCTGGAGACATATTCGCACAAGGGATATGGCGACGGGGGCGGTATAGCCCTGTTCCGGCCTAATCTCGACTTTGCCCTCGATGCGCGGCTGCGTATATAGAGTCAGTCGAGGGCGATTCGAAAGTGGTATCGTGAAACAATAGATCTAGGCTCCCGGCACACTCCACGTGGGAGGGAGCAGTAGCGCGGCTATATATACGGTATATCTAGAAGGAAACTGGCAGGTAAACTCACAAGCGTCGCTGATATGCCGGGATATCCAACCAAGAAGCTACTATTCGGTGGGCCGGAGACCCGTACAGAGGCGGACACTTTGTCCGCCATTTCTGTGGTTCACACGTGGCTCCTCAAGCCTGCCGACCGACTTCAGAGTGGTGGGAATGCTCGGGGAGCTACTCGAATCTGCTCAACTAGTTGCCGCCTGGGTTGCCGAAATTTGGAAAGGACCGGGCATGGATGAGCCTATTCGCCGGTGGGTTGTGCATCGGTGGTGCCTTGTCGCAAGTTGCGTATGCGGTGGTGGCCTGGGAATCTGATTTGTAGCTTCGATATCACATTGGGGTTTTGTTTAATTGTTCGGCCTTTACGTTATGGAAGACGGTTCGATCCCCGATTGCGGTGATTCGGTGGGTAAGCAGGGCGCTGAGACTCGATGGGATGGTGATTCACGCTGCGAAAATAGACATTGGTAGGTTTAATGATAGAGGCGATGGAGAGCTGCGACGTGCGATAGGTAAGTAAGCAAGCAGCTTTGCTCGGTTGGTAAGGCAGGCAGGCGAGTAATGTAAGTAAGGTTGCGGTTCGCTACCGTCGCTGTGTTGCTTATGGGCCGGTATGGTGTGTGCGTGTGTGTACATGTATGTATGGACGGACGTACTGTAGGTAGGTCCAGCACCTAAACCACATGCAGTGATTGAATGTTCTTTAGTGATGCGTCGTGTCTGTGCGATGATACGTCGAGAAGTCGTTACTAAATTAATCCGGTAAGTCTGCGGGCCCCGGTCTTCACCAACCGCCGCCTATTAGTAACTACGTATTTAGTGGGTTCGCTCTTATAGTCGCTTCTGGCTCTCCTGTGCTGACGAGCTCTATAGAAGTGCGATGGGAGGAGAGAGAGGATCAGACGAGGAAGGTTTCTCTATTGGTGGAGGGGGTGCTGCTTAATGTTGGCTTCGTATGCAGCTTCTCCCCTTATCGTCCAGGTAAGCACCGTACCATAGTATACTTTTGCAGTAATTAATAAGATATGAAAGAGTCGATTAACAGGCGCCGAAAAGCAACGGCGAGTTTGTTGATTGTGTAGTCGCCGATATTGTAACCCGGAAGAGTTGCCCTTGAACTGCGGGGCGGGAAAGGATCTGCATGCAGCAAAGTTGTACATTACCTTGTAGGTGCATAGGCGCTCCGTGAAGTCAGTCTAACAAAGGTAGATTTCGACCTTGTGGGGTCATTTGCATCCATAAGGAACACGATTGCGTTCTGGCAACGATGCAAACGCGTCTAAGTAATACAGATGGAGAGGAGAGAACTTATTACACCTGATGCGCAAAACTTGCGAGCTACGGACGGGCCGCCTAGAACACGTACGCAATTAAATATGTCGAGTCGGCTCAAGGAATGTCAATTCTAGACTTGACCCCGTAAAAGTATAGGGATTAAGGAAGAGTCCACGTCCTGAGTCGACCGCCGTTGTCAAGGCTTTTTTTCAGCCTACATGTTATACAATCTACGGAGAAATTGAGACGTTTTGGCTTCTGTCTAAACCCATTCCTTCTTTGTGTAGCTGTTTTATTTCCCATAATTGCCCACAGGTGCCTTTATCTAACATGCCAAAGGTACATCTACAGTATCAGCAGAACTGAAAACGGGGATATCAGCTCGAAGGGAGAAAGAAGTCCTGCATCTAGGACTTTGAGCGGCCGCCCACGGCACGCAGGGTATCATTTGTGAACCCCCAAACACACCTGCATAGCCCGGAGGTGGAGAAAAGCATGCACATCGACACATACGCGACAAATGCAACTAGACTTTATATGGAGTCGTAGTTTGGATACTTCGAGTATTGGGCGTATTCGGAACATGATTGACAACCCGATCTACCTAGGTCCTCGGTAGTTTAGAATACATTTACGACGATTGCCCTACTGTTGATATAGAGCCCATGGTCATGCACGCGTAACCATCTTAGAGCACAAGATGGCCAGTACCTCCTTCGCTTTCGCATTCAGAGAGGCGCGGCCGAGTCTCCACAGGCTCAGCCCCACCCCAGACTACTGAGTACATTCAGCCCTGCCCGTCCCCACTAAACCCGAAGTTCCAGCTGGACATGGCTCCACTAACAATTTACTGATCAACGTCGGAATTTTATCCGTTGCGCCCTACGCTCCCCGTTGCCAGGAGCAAACGGCTCACCAAGCCAGTTTTCATCGAAGGGCTACCATAGTCAGCGATGAGGTTCGATTTATGAGAGTTTGAGACTTGCAGAGCACAGGACGCCATGTCTGTCACGCTGCACACAACTAAGGGCGATCTCAAGATCGAGGTCTTTTGCGAAAGCGTGCCCAAGACGGCCGAGGTACGATAGCTTCTCTCGGTGTTTTGCCTGCATGAATCGACCTCCGACACTAACGATCCCTTTCATAGAACTTCCTCGCCCTCTGCGCGTCCGAGTACTACAGCCTCTCGCCCTTCCACCGCCTGATCCCGAACTTCATGGTCCAGGGCGGCGCGCCCGCCAACCCGACCCCGGAGAATCCGAAGGGCGGCCAGTCGATATGGGGCGGCCCCTTCGAGGACGAGATCCGGCCTACGCTGAAGCACAACGCGCGAGGCATCGTGTCCATGGCGAACAAGGGCCCCGGGACCAACGGCTCGCAGTTCTTCATCCTCTTCGACAAGGCGCCTCACCTTGATGGTATGAACACCGTGTTCGGGAAGGTCATCGGGACCGAGAGCCTTGCCACCCTGGCGAAGATAGAGGCGGTCGAGATCGACAAGAAGAACAGACCTAAGGAAAAGATTATTATCGAGAAGGTTACTATTCACGCCAATCCGCTCGCCGGTTGAATCACCACACGACCGCCAGGTGCCGTATGATCCGAATGCTGCTAGGGGTCCTGGACAGACGGTAGTAGCTGAATCAAGTCACCGTTGGTATTCGTGAAGGTTAGGCGAATCAACCTGATCGTCTGGCACAATGCGGCAACGCCACAACCCCACCATTGTTCATGCCTCACCTCCAACGGGCGCGCTGCGAGATGTTGCGTGCCTACGCAAGCCGGCAATCCACTAGTGGATATCCCGCACTGTCACTTCACGCTTGGGAATTTTACTTCGTCGTATGGTAGGCGAGATATCCCCACCAAAGCCGTCTTGACAATGTAGGAGCATGCAAACGTCGCATCGCTAGGGTGGTGGCCTCCTGTCACCTCGGAGATTCCACAATATGGGGTTATGAGACAATCTTCATGTCTAAGTAAAGAGGATTAGCATCATCCGAGTGAAGGAGCCGCAACAGCTATACTGTGAAAGGCTGTCCAACTGAGCGCAAACCGACTAGGAAGTAGAGGCAGCCATTTACATCGTCCGTAATGGATCTTGTTTACCGGGTTAAAGTACCCAAATACTCAAAAAGGCCTCTATGATCCGTATGGACCCCGACACTTAAAAGTGCTGTAGTGCTTGCAGTTCACCCGTCCCACATCATTTATTGATGCAGAATTAGTTGCAGGGGGACTATTCTTAAAACGCCATCATCAGGCATTCTACCCTGTACTATAATGTCCAATGTTATCCCCCGAGTTTAGCATGACACCCGAATTTCTTATCCCTTTACTTCCAAGCCGGATACTTTGGAGGGGCGAAAATACATGCTAAGATGTTGCATCCGTGCATGTATGTCTATCGACTCAGCTAAGGCAAATTAGGCAAGCACCTTAGTTAATTGAGGCTTGAAAGCCACCCAGAAGGGACCATGCACTCTTTCCAGACTCCCTCTGTGTCTATAAACCCCTGAAGTACGCCAATTTTAAAATTCCCAGGCCTCAATCACCAGCTTTCAGTCCCCAAAGCCTCAGTAACACCTCGCTGCCGATTCTCCTGCAGCTGGGGAGCTGTAGACGCCACCTGCCAATCTGTTTGATTTCGTCATTTACGCGTTCGCGTTTTACCTTTGTTTCTTCCCTTGTCTCGCGAGCTACGCATTGTTCAAGACCCAACGGGCATTCCATATGTGGTGTGCTGGACGATTTTCATTGTGACTTCTCTTCGCCATGGCCATCCTCGAGGAATTACCCGGAGTCAAGGTCACAGTCCGGGTCGAAGGCAAGGATTGCGTCGAGTATGAAGACCCTGATGCCGCAGACATACAAACCTCACGTCCCACCTCATCCAAGTACATCGAATCAGTCGATGATGCCGAATTCTGCGTTCATTTCCATATGGATTCAAACTATAACTGGGATTACAGGGAGCACTGCTTAGTCGTGGCCGTATACGCCGACAACCAGTGGCTAAACTCCTCATTCGTGGAGAAAACAGCTCTCATCAACGGGCAATTAGACATAGATGTTGACAGACGTATGGCATGTACAGAGACTGGGGAATGGCTTCTTTGGAAACCAAAATTCTCTGCAGTGAACAAAGGTAAGCGGACATTGACCACTCCGCGGGCCATTACTAACCCGCCCCTATAAGTGGACGATACCACAAAAGCCCGCATTGAGGAAGATCGGAAGGTAGCAAAGAACCTTGGGATTATCACCGTGCGGCTTAAACGCGTCATAAAACTCGATAGTTATGACGCTTCTAGTTCGGCTCCTGTCAAAAGCACTTCTCTTGACCTGACAGAGAAGTCATTTAAGGGAAAAGAGATCTCGCATGGTACGATGTAAGCATATGCTCTCGCATGGTGTCAAACCTGTGGAATAAACTGACTTATGTCAAGTTTTTCTGCTGGCAAGGTTGTCGATCGCCCACGATACGCTCGTACTCAATATCTTCCCGGAGATAAGGCGCACATTGCCGTGTTCCACTTCAAGTATAGGTCGAAAGGTCAAGAATTGTTTCTGTGTTATTCCTGTAAACTCTTGCTAACTGCCTCTCAGAAGCTCTTAAGCGCGAGATGATAATTCCGCGAACACCGACTCAATCTCCGGCCCTCCAAGATGATTTCGACACTCTCTCTGATGCGGAGAAAGCCCGGTTGGCAAGGGAGAGATTCCAGGAACTCCAGGTTTGTTTAAAACCATGTTTATCACATTCCGCCTGTCACTAATGATCTTTTTTCTTAGTCCATTAAGAAGATAAAGAAGGAGGAACTGGTCACTAAACGAGGGTTCAGCGAGGTTTTCGACCTGGCAGATGATGGCCTCCGATCTCGACCAACCAAAAGGACTGCACAAGTGATAGACCTGACCGATGACTAAAATTTCTGCTTCAGGCCAAGATGGTTGTAGTTTGAAGAGTATATTAGGTGGCCGGTGGCTGTCTTGGCTGGGCCCCTAGATATCAGCGACGTCCAGGGCTATGAGTATCAAGTGCTCGTGTGATACAATCCGGAATGTATTCTTATCCAGCTAGAGCTCGTAAGGCCACAGTCCTGGGTTCTTTGACGACGGTCCACGGGTTACGCTGCGTCCAGAAGCATCACCACGGAGCTGTATAGCAATCAGAATCGTGAGCGACGTGCGAGATCGGGCAGTCGCCCGCTGTCACATAAGTGCGTCCTGTATTTAGTCAAGCTGGAGCGTGTAAGGGCTTCAGAGGTCAAAATAGCATCCCGACCAGGTGTCAGACCAAGCTCAAGGCTAGGTCTAATGGCTAAGTCTTGGCTTAATTAGGTTCGCTACTAGTGGAAATTGCTTGCAGCCACCTCCGGTATTGTTTTTATGTGTATTCAGGGAGACTTTACTGCCTTCTCCTTTTAGCTAGGACCTGTTAGAAGTTAACCTGATAATGTCTTCTTTGGTAGCAAATGCTTCATTGTGCGATGTCAGGGTCTCATATCAGGGAAGGAATGTACGAAGCCCGCCTCAAGCTTGCGGGCGAGGGGAGTAGCCGGCCCGATCCCCGCGAGCACTGCTGTGACCTGCTGTAGCACGTCGCGCTCGGCGAGACGCTAGAAATCCTCTGGAGGCTCGGGTCCGGCGTGGAACAACCACGGGCACACTGCCGGGCCCTCGTTCGTATCTGTGCTTCCTAGCTTGGGCGGGCAAGGCCGCGTTAGTGCGCAGGCAGTTCGACGATGATCGGACAAGCTGTCCATGGAGCTGGGCGATGTAAATCTTGCTCACCTAGGCAACTGGGTGCCGCCTGCTTTGGTCCGAGGCTGATGTAAGTACCACTTCTACCGGAAAGGTCTATTGTAATTATGTGAGGACTACAGTGCCTCAAATATTGCTGGACATCCGACTTAACAAGGTTCGCGTGTGGTAGGTATGGTAACTACTTCTAAAGATAGGTTTATACCCGCTAGATCCGTGCTCAGTAATCAGAAATGAGGTTTTGAGGTTTATATAACTCTGCGTACGTAAACGGGTGGGCCGTCTAGTTACCCCTATCTTAACCCCTATCCCAACAACTGCCATCTGACACCACGTCTAGCAATCACAGGGGTTCCTTGGGGTTTTCATTATAAGTCGCTCTATCTCTTGACATTATGATTCTTTCTCATTTGTAGAGTTCTGGACGGTAGTACGCGATCGGGTTCCGACACCTTATCCGCTTATTGGGTTCGTGCTGGGTTGGGGAGTCGCCTCCACTCGGGTCTCTTCACGTAACAGGAATTTGGTAGAAGGCGCAGCCAGATGAATTGTTCGGGTGGTTATGGTTCCAGGTGTCCATCGTCTCGTCGGACTCATGGCAATCGCTTGCTGGTATATCACTAGTAAAACCCATACTTAAAGCCTGTGCAATGGAGGCTGGTGTCAACTCGGGCTGCATACAGTCTTAGCTCGGCTTAAGTCGAATAATAGCAATCAAAACAGTTGCTCTCCTAGATATCGTGGATTGAAATTCCACACTTATGGGTTGAGTAGATGTTTCTGGCCATTTTTGGTATCACACGTGGCAGGAAGTTCGTTCCAGTATCGACGTAATCTGTCACCAAGGCTCGAATGAGCATACCCTTGTGTTTGTCTGATCGGTCGAACGGTTGACCAGCGAATCTTTGTGGCTCACTTTCGTGCTGGGAACTTAGGAAGAGATGCCCATGGCAGCGGACTAAGAGAATTTATCTTCCGACTTCCGCTAGTCAGCCATATGCTCTACGCTCCCTGTAGAATGGAGGGAAGTAGTACAAGGAATCTGACTTGGACCATTCTGCTCGCTCCTGCCCTGACAGAAATAGTAGTTCTTGACGATTTCTGCTCTCTAAATCAAACTGAGGCACACATAAGTTAGCGTCACCCCGGACGTAGAACAAGCTGTGGGGTCGGTCTGTACCACTTTCAGCGCGATGTTATTGTCACAGTTAAGCTGACCGTGAGGGAAAGATTTCATAACGTGTGGGAATGTAAATTATCATCCCTTGATTCAGGGCTCTCGGGAGCAGTGGCTAGAAAACTATATATATAGCGTGGGAGCGCCGGAATAACGTTATTACGGCTGGCTATAGGGTAGGGTACTGGGCTTGATGACTAAGCAAGCTACCCCTTTTCTGCGACATTATTCTTTAATCGGACTCCACACACAGTGGCATCGAAACTTCCCCGAGTTTTTGGAAGAAGGAAATATTCGCTGATGGTATAGAGGCCGTTTTTGAACCAGATATCGGTGGTATGTGAGTCATAACGTAGTGCCTGTTTCATATGATGAAGGTTTCGGGTTTTCCCTGAAGCGATGAAGAGAAAAGAAGGCGGAAGAATAGGCTGGCATATATCCATTCTACTACTCCTACAACTGGTCCCTTTGTACCTTTGGCCTGGTACACCCTATCTCAGACATGACGATCATTTCCCCCGGTGACACTTCGTTCTCTGCTGATCTGAACTATCAATTGCATAAGACCTAGCAAACTCTCCAATTAGGTTCATGTCGAGCTTCATCAGAAGCCCATTCCAACCGTATTCTTTCCTTTCCTTGAACGCAATCGGCCTTACCAAACACTTTTTCTGGGTGTTCCGCGTAGCATATGTCGTCTCTTGTCGCTGTCTATGTTCAAGAACGCTCCCGTCTACCATCGTCAAGGTATACCGACACTGCAAGATGAATTTATCACACTTCGAAATCTATTTTCGAAGCATGCGGTTCATTAACCAACCCCAAGGTATGCCCTTTCATTACCGCTTCGAGTCACTGTCGTCCCGCAGAGTGCCTCACGTTGGAGTTTCCTTTTACACCGATTTTGCTTCCGATTGATAATCAGAATTATGAAGTAAAAGTTATAATAAAAGGTTAAAGACTTATACACAAGACCTAATCAGGTTAACGCAGGGTTCAGCTTTAATATTTACGGTCGTTTTAAGATTTTTCTTGAACGCTTAAAGTTTTGTTAAACATTAAGATTTGCTTCCTTAGTACTTAACGTTAAGTATTCATTTTGATTAGTTTATTTATTATACCTGATGAATATACCCGCCGAAGTATGAGAATGTATGGCGAAGCTCGCTTCCTCCACTCTGAACTTATATGGTACTTCAATCACAATCATCTATGTTTATCCTTATTAGTTACCTTGAGTTTATATCTCTTCGTTCTGGAGGTATGATATAGCATAGGCCTTGCGACGCTAGTTAGGGGCTCTACCCTTTTCGCGATTGCCTTAAGGCAACTGACTTCGTGAAGCTTTCTAGTTCTCCCAAAAGTGCGAATAGGAGTTGTGTCGTCATTTTCCTGTCGCACCCGCCAATCGCCGGGATCACCTTCAAAGCACCAACTGCGTGGTTAAATGCCTAGTACAGCACCTCGGCTTAAGGGTTGCTCTATACTTTGCCTTTCGCTTGTGTACGTTTGAAACATTACACTTAGTTTCACAACACTTTCCAGGCTGCGCTATGAGCACACCACTGGACCTCTTTGGGGGGCTTTACCGCCCCCACACAGTCATTCTCAGAGACGAAACCGTGCTTCTTCGGCTATTGTTCAGGTTTGCTAATGGTGAGATCCCGACAATTGTACGCGAATTGGGCGATGTTGGATTTGGCGAGAAACTATCCAATACCTCCATCAAGGACGCGGTCCTTGTCGGTACCGATGTTAATACATTCCAGGGGTACGAGATTATTCCAGACCAGCAATTATACGTGGACTGTCCATACTTGACATGCGATCAATACGGGACCTGGTACTTGGCCTCTCCTGCTGCCGAGCTCGCGGTTAATGTAATTCAATCTTAGAAATTTACAGTCGGGGCGTCCAAACACTGCCACAGAGCATCACGGAAATTCTTGTTCGGGGAATCTAAATCTCTTGTGCGATCTGAGCTAAAGTACAGAGTCCAATCAGTCATTCCGAGAAAGGCTCTCGTTACAGCTTTCCATGGGACGTACTGTGATACGAAGTTTCTTCGTCAAATCGCTCAGCCGTTGTACGTCATCGACACAGTCAAGGCCGCCCAGTTCCCTCTCCAACCGCGCTTTCGGCTAGGTCATAAGAAATTGCTGGAGGTGCTAAATACCCCCTACTAAATCTACGCGCTGCTAGAAACGATGCGCATTCTATTCTTCGAGCGTTGCTCATGCTATTGATTAAAGATGTCGAACGCCAAGGGCTCGCTCCCCAGGAGGGCTTCTTACGAGTTCTAAGGGCAGTGGCCTAGGGCCCGCACCCACCAAGGCATGCAGAAATTGAGGCACCGTTGATAGAAGCCAGACAACAGGCAAAGAAAGAGACGAAGATACGTAGGAAGGCAGGGCGGGCTGAGCGAACCAAAAGAGTGAAGCTGGAGCGCGAGCGTCTGCTTGCAGTGTTGGGGTGATCCGGATCCAAGCCTAGGCGTGGTATAGATTCCGTAATCTCTGTACCGGAATCCCTACTCCGCCTTGACGACGATAACGGACTTGTATCACTCCTGAGACAAGAGACAGGGGACATCCGTTGTGGTTAACCACCCCCCGAATTTCGCTGGTTAGAATCAGTTATCGGATTCTTCATATGTCCTTGCTGTGGGCTATGAATGACGACATGAAAGTTAACGTCGTTAGCGGATATGTAGGTTTCCTTTTGATAGGTCTCTTCCAATACCCACCTTCACCCTTCGTAAACCCCTTGCTAGTTATCCTGAGCTGATATCTCTTCGTTCTAGGTCCTATGTAGCATAGGCCGCCCTTGCCAGCGGCAGCAACGCTGCCAGACCCATTTGCTCAATGATGAGTCTCAGCTCTACCCAGTCGTTATGAGTTAAAGAGGGAATATAGATCCAGGTACTAACTGGGTCGCCGGTGATACTTTCTTTGCGGAGTAACGATAGACCCCTATTACCTACGGCAGGCGGCGCTGGCCTTCGCATTATCTAATCGCTTACCTCTTTCTATAGGGGTTACAGTTAATTTGAAGAGCCACTAACTGAACTTGAAAATAATATCAGGGATCGTTGATCGGAAACCGGTGGGTTTGCTCTGTGGATTCACAGCCCGCAAGCTTCATTCAATGTGGGGTGGCTTGCTGGGGGGCAACCAGCACGTCATCTTGACGTTGGTTGCATCAGCACTATCCCCGGCGTTCAACTGGACCGGGAAGCTGTCTTCATATGAAAGCCTGGAAGATTATCGCCCAAGATTTTGGCTAAGAGATAATTTTAGAATGTAATACTTGTCCTTATCTGCTGCTGCAGCGCAAAGCCTGAGGTTCCCCCACGAGATTTTCAGGGGTGACTTGCATTTCGACATGGCGTTGACACTCTCCCGAGCCCCATAGCACACCATTCGGACCGGCTATTGTGCCAACTCTATTGGCATCATATTCTATAAACGCGGTGTATTATGGAAATCTTGATCCCGTCAAGGACTATCTGACAGCGAGCGTCGCCCCAGCAATTTCTAGCTATGGACCCAAAGCTCATGCCGATCACCACAACATGAGCCAATGAGACGCCCGCCAATGGCTTTCGTCCTTTCCAGGTAACGCCCAGGTGAGGAACATGTGAGTTGTGTGAAAGTGGCACCGGTTGACCTTCCGTCCGCTAACACTGGTGACCGTCGGCAGTTGTCAGCATCCTAGCTGAGGCAGGGGGGACGAGTTATATAAGACTGAAAAGGCTCCGGCGCACTTCTACCTACGATCCGGAGGCGATAAGTTCATGACTACCACACGGTGATTGACTTGCCACCTGAGGCTCCCACCCCATTCGTATCTATACCATCTCGGCCACTCGACCGTTCGTAAACTAATTTGTCGTCATCCAGCGCCTCAGTCAACTCCTTATCTGTGACTGTGCTGGACTGGGACCGCAATCAGCCTTCCTATGATGGCCCCGAGCAAAGTCACGAAGGCCCTCCTGGGGCTGGCATGCCTTGTCAGTCTGTGTGCAGCAGCGACTAGGAACGAGGAAGAGAAGGAGAAGCCGGAGGCAGTGAGGCAGCCGAATTTTGTCTTCATCATAACGGATGATCAAGATCTGCTGTTGGACTCGCTCGAATATCAGCCGCTATTGAAGAGACACATTACGGACCAGGGCACGACTTTCAGCAAACACTATTGCACGATCTCCATCTGCTGTCCATCGCGGGTCTCATTATTGACTGGCCGTGCTGCGCATAACACCAACGTGACTGACGTGAGCGCGCCGTATGGTGGGTATACCAAGTTCCTCGCGGAAGGGTGGAACGACAATTACCTTCCCGTATGGCTACAACAGGCGGGTTACAACACCTACTACACGGGAAAACTAATGAACGGCCATTCCACGACTACGTACAACAAACCCTTTCCAGCAGGATGGACGGGAACGAATTGTGAGTGACGATCATGGTCCTAGGCAGATAAAGGGGTTAAATTAACGTACTGCAAAGTCTTTCTCGACCCGGCCACGTACATCTACTACAACGTGACTATGCAACGGAACCAGGACGCCCCCAAGGCGTATCCAGGGGAGTATTCCACGGATCTGGTCACTGCAGCATCTCTCGGCTTCTTGGATGAAGCCATAACGGAAGCGAAGCCATTTTTCGTTGGAGTAGCACCGATTGGTCCTCACTCGGAGACCATCAATGGGAAGTTCAATCCCGCCGTCCCGGCCGATCGTCACAAGGATCTCTTCCCAAACCTGAAAGCTTCTAGAACCGCCAACTTTAACCCTGATACCGTACGTTATACCTGCGCTTTAAAGGGTTGTATTGATGTGTTCTGACAATAAATGTTGCCCAGGCTAGCGGTGCCAGCTGGATTAAGACCCTACAGAAGCTCAACCAAACCGTCATAGACTACCTTGATGAATTTTACCGCCTTCGCATCTTGTCTTTGCAGGCGGTGGATGAGCTGGTTGATTCAATCGTCAGGCGTCTCGAGGAGAGCCCGGAAGTTCTCGAAAACACCTATATCATCTATACGACGGATAACGGCTTCCATGTTGGCCAGCACCGACTCGCGCCCGGGAAGACTTGCCCTATCGAGGAGGACCTCAACATCCCTTTCATTGTCCGTGGGCCCGGCGTAGAGAAGGGCAAGACGGTGTCGGTTCCTACCTCTCATACCGATATCGCGCCAACCATCTTTGAACTTGCCGGTATCCCACTCCAAGAAGATTTTGACGGCTCGCCCATGCCAGTAACCAAGGCGCAGCAGGAGGCGGTTAAAGCATACAAGGCCGAGCATGTCAACATCGAATTTTGGGGAAAGAACATTCCCGAGGGTAGATTCCCAGGGGATGGCCCCGGACTCGCGAACGGTAGGTGAAATCATTAGCCGTCCTTAATAGGCTACTATGGCTAACGGAGATCTCAAGGTTCTAGGGTCAACAATACGTATAAGTCACTACGGGTGATTAGCGAACGCTACGATCTCGCCTATACCGTTTGGTGTAGCAACGAACACGAACTATACGAGATGAAAAGCGATCCGGGACAGATGGTCAACTTGTACGAGACATCGAACAGGGGTAACTCCAACATCTACGACTGGGAGGCGCAGAAACTCATCTCGCGCCTTGACGCGTTACTCCTCACGCTGAAAACCTGCAAGGGGGTCTCTTGCCGCCGGCCATGGTCGACCCTGCATCCGAGAGGCGACGTGCTGAGCCTTGAACAGGCGATGGACCCCAAGTTCGATGAGTTCTATGCCGAAGGTCAGAATAAGGTCTCATTCAGCGCTTGCGTTGGAGGTTTTATCACGGACTATGAGGGCGCGATGGAGTCGAAGCCGTTCCTCGAAGAGAATTACGGCATATCTCGCCAGGCTCGATGGGAGGACTGGACATAACGGGGATTTGAATTTACGGCAAGGTTGTTGTTCAACCATAGCGATGTTTATATCAGCACCGTCGAAAGGAACTCGGCAGGTTTGTCATACCAGACGACCTGATAGAAACGGGTTCTTATAAAAGCACAAATAAAATCACGTTCAGTATGACTCCGACTCGTAAGAGATCCTCAAGTGGCGGCTGTAGCTGAAGAAGAAGGATATGCGGCGATAATTACAAAACAACTTACATAGCAAAAGGGGAAGATATTAAACGGCGAACCGTAAGACAGGAAAAGGAAGACGAAAGATATACTTCCAGTGGCTTTTGGCTCGGTAAGCCACATATATTGTAGCCTGTGGCGGTCAAGAAAGTCAGCGACCCTGCAGCACTCAGTTTGAACGCAGCCCTGATACCACCTGAATAGGCTATTATGTTTTCTTGGAACTTGCTGCGTCGGTATTGTCTAACCTAATATTGGTGACGATGACCTCTTCCGGCCCCAGGAAAATACTAGTAACTTCCCTCTGTTGGCTGTGTCCGTTTTGTAATACTTCATATTCCAAGGTGTGCGGAATGGGAGCTTGACGGGACGCAACCTGCAATGGTGCCAAGAGTAGACAACCACTCAGGGGTAAGTATTCAGCTGGTCTTGGCGCGCAGGCGACGCTTCAGCTCCGCCATGCCCCCTTAAGGCGCCACCCTTCGCCGGCGGCTATCCCAGATGCTGGATATATGAATCCGCTTTCTATTTCCTTGTTCCCTGGGTTCTACGTGGACGATAAACCAACATCGGCTTAGAGAAGCCCCATAGGAATGAGCGTACAAAACAAGCAATTCAACCATATCTTTAGCAGAACGAGAGTTCACGTTCCGTTACCCGACGTCAGTGGCGGACGTACCTCGTCCGGAGTTTCCGAGCGCCTCCTCGTCCTCGGGCAGCGCATTCACGTTTCGTTTCCCACCGCCGTCCGCGCCAGAGCGGTCCAGCGGAAAAGCCAAGGAGGAGGACGAGCCTCTATGCGAGGACTGCGCGGAGCTGGACCTAGAGCAGAGCCTCGCCAGGGCGTCCGCGCCGTACGAACGCGCGCGGGGGGGCACCATCTCCCGGCCGCTCGGGAGCTACGGGCGGGACAGCGGCCCCGCCTACCTGAAGGACTTCTAGCACGTCGCCTCGCCGGGCGGCCGCCTTTCGCGCGAGGCGAATAACTGCAAGCTGTGCGCGTTCCTCGCGTCCACGACGGCAGAGCCTAATATCAGGAGTACCACGCACAAGCTGCTCGCCTTCTGCAGCAGCCAGAGCTACCTGTTCGAGGTGGTGCGGAGGGACACGAGTTGGCGTCTCGTGCGGAAGTGGGGGTGGGACGCCCTCGAACACGACGTCTTCATGGCCGTCGTGCCCGAGGATCCGCTCGTCCCGAAGACCGCCATTCCCCTGCGGCGGCTCGAAATGGGGCTTCCCAGAAACGGGGCTTTATACCGCTTAACCCAGCCGCGGAGCGCAGACGAATCCCGCAGCCGCGTGTGGAATTGGACCGACCTACGCGAAGGAGCCAGGATCCTAATGCCAGCTCTTCAGCCCAACAGGATCCAGATCCGGGTCTCGAGCTTGTCGGTGTCCCGCTGGAGGAGTACGAAATGGAGGCCGCGGATGACTGGCGGCGGCGGAATACGCATCGCCACGGGCTCAGGACTCGGTCAATCGTGGACATGGGCGAGCTCATGAAGAACCTAGAATTGATCGACAAGTATGACATACCCCTCGAGCACCTGCAGCGGTTCATAGATTTCGCCGACGACTTCGGGCACACCATCGAGAACTTTCTGGGGATTGAAAAGGAGTTGGCGCTCCGGATGGGCATCCCACTGAAAGAGATGGTACCTCATCTACAAGGCCGGGCCGCAGGTCGAGGGGAGAGGGGAGAGGAGTCTAACGGCGGCCCGTCTTCACCGCCAGCCTCATCTATTCCTGAGCGGCCGGTTACAAGCCCTTCTAGGCCTTGCATGCCTCTCCCTCTAAATAGAGTTCAGGATAAGGCGATTCTCGTGTCTTCGATGCGGGAGCCCAGAGTGACGATCCGTAATTCCGAATGGGCCACGCGCGGCTGGGCATATCAGAAAGGCGTCCTCTCGAAGCGGCGGCTCGTCTTCACCGAGGAACAGGTCTACTGGGAGTGCCGTGGCATGGTCCTGAACGAGACTCTCGATCTCCAATACCGGACTACATGCTTTCCGGTATCTTCGAGGGCGACGTGCACCGTGTCCCCGAGCTGCAGTACAACTTTTCAGCCGAGGAAGGGTAAAGAAAGGAGCCAGCCAGTCCAGAAGCTCGACGGCCACATACACGCATATACCTCGCGCAAGCTCACCAACTCCGGAGACTCGCTGACCGTATTCTGGGAGTCGCGGCGCACTGTTCGGGTGAGTCGGGCCTGTCGCTTCTCCTAGGCATTCCCATCTGGGCGGGGCTTTCCGGGGACGGGAAGCCCGGGCCGCAGCATACGTTCGCCTTGTCGATCTCCGGCTGGGTGCACTCCGCGAGGCGGATAGCAGATGGTGCGGAGATGTACGTAGCGAGCTGCCCGCGGCGGGAGAAGTTCCCATCGTGGACTTGGGCGGGCTGGCAAGGAACGGCGACCTTTTCCGACAGCGATGCTTCTAACGCTGGGGGAGGAGGAGGCGAGGAGCAGGACGACGACGAAGCAGCGGACGTCGAATGCAGCGAACTTCTTCATGGCGCTGACCAGCGAGCAGTGGGCCAGCAGCATCGACCAGATCTGGTCGGCGAGATGATGCTGCGCGACGCGGACGGTACCGAGGCCACGCTGCTGACGGGCCGCGCGCCGGTGTCGTCCACGGGCTATCCGAACAGGAGGTGGCTGCTGACGATCCGGAAGCCCCTCGTGCTGCGGCACATGTACCTCATGCGGTCGGTGAACGAGCGGGAGTGGTGCCGGCTGATGGGGAAGAGTGCGAGGATACACTTCTCGGTGCCCATGACCGAGGCGGCGCTTACCGCCGGTCGCAAGACCGGGGACTTGGTGACGGTGCCCGTCTTCGCGAGCACGGTCCCCTTTATCTGGAACGGCGTCGCTCGCTTCTTGATCCTCCGGAGAACGCATGATGGCGGTGGACGCTGGGAGAAGATTGGACGGCTGACCTTGATCTTGGAGGATTGGATGATGGCTAAATACGGCGATACGAAGAAGATGCTCGGTAATCTGCTTATCAAGAGGTTTGGAAAGGACATCATACTGGTATGAATGCAGGGAGAGGCCCAACGACGTGGATGCGATCAATTGTCATTTAATTAATAGGGTTCTCAAGGTTCTAGGTCATAATTATGCTGCTCGCAATAATTATAAGTTTAACATGTTCCAGCTTCCAAGATTATAGCCTATGTGTATATACCAAGATTATCAAGAAGTTCCGTTCATCGGCTTGAAAAGTATATGCGGCCTCGCAAGGTTGTCCCTTATGATCGACTTTGCCGATGGTTAGTAACTTACAGGGCGTACATAGACCCTCACGATACCAACGCAGCCATAAAGCTCGACATTTGGAACATGCATCACCACCCGCAGCCCTTAACACACCAACCCCTTTAACTTCGCCCCACGACCCTGGTCCAACCATCCAAGGCCGCAAGATCATACCGTAGGTAGGCGATGTATTAGACCAACATCCAGGAGCATATAATCACATGGTATAGACACGTGCCAAGACCTGCCCAACGGGGCAATATCAAACACTATATACAAGAAAGCATTATTTAGAAGCCCAGTACTTCGTAGCCCAGCACAGGCTCTTCCAAAATGTAGTAGTCGGCCAGTCAGTCAGTGAGACGGTTCCATCATTAGCAATTAAAGCAAGAGACCTGACCGAACCGACAGCCTGCCCCATGCCACCGTTGCTCCAAAACACCATCGGCCAACACGGGCGTAAAAAAGAGCCGTTCATCGCCTGACGTAACGAACTATATGACAAATCGTAAATCCCTGGCGCCGAGGTATCGTCTATCTTCATTAATTAAACCTCAGGTGCCCGACCCCGAGCCCGGGTATCATCTCGAAGAGTACCGGCACGCCCTCAACGGCGATGAGCCCGATGCCTGCGCGGGGGAAAAAGTACGGTCAGCACGATCTGGCCTGCGTCCACAGCCTCGTCGTCACCGCTAATAAACTTGCTGTAGCCGCGGCCCCAGTCCGGCGGCAGAAGAACAGAGGCGAAGGAAGCGGAACGAAACAAGACGAGAAGAAGAAAAGAGAAACACACCGGCATAAACAACAAGCTTAGCCACGACCTCGACGTCATACCTGACGCGCGGCTTCACGAGCTTGGCGAAGACCTCCCTCTCGCCGAGGTCGTCCTCGTTCTGCACGGCGACGTACATCTCGGGCTCTCCATCCGCGTCCGCGCTGCCGTCCTTGGTTTCGGCCGGGGAGGAGACCACAACAGTGCCCTCGCCCATCTGCCTCTCGAACTCACCGACCCGGTCGCCGAGGCTGAACTTGAGCCCCTGGTGATGGGTTCCGCGGTCGCTGCTGACGGCCGTGCTGTGGCTCTTGCTATTCTCCTCGCCACCAGCTGCGTTTGTTGCGTTTGCGTTTAGGCCCTGGGTGCCGCTGTTGCTCTCCATGCTCTCCCGCCTGCGGCGCTCCCGGTACGCGAGCGTCTCGTACGCGTCGGCGGCGCTCTGGGGGCCGACGCTCACGGAGCGCCCGCGGCCTGGGTGGCGGATGCTGGTCAGCAGGCCGGGGAGGTCGCTGACGCTTGGCATTACGTTGTCGACGCGCAGACGGGGCGGGATGACGCCGTACTTGGAGGCGGGCATGAAGAAGCGGCGTGGCAGGCTGAGCCCGTGCGTCTCGATGAGCCGGAACAGGTGCGGCAGCAACCTGAGCAGCGTCGGCTTCGAGATCTCCTTCCACGCCAGGATCGCCAGGATCCCCGCGACGATGCGCGCCGTGACCGAGGTCCACCCCAGCGCCCCCAGGTCGAAGGGCAGCAGCGCGAACGCGTGCGCCGAGCGCCCGAGATGCCACGTCGCGGCTTCGAGGCCCATCAGCACGCCCGCGAAAGCCACGCTGTCGTCGAAGCAGGGACAGTCGTCGGCGGGCTCGGGGTGGATCCGAATCAGTATGATGATGACGAGCATCAGCATCAAGATGGCTCCCCACCCGCTGGCGTGCAGGTACGCCTCGACGAAGGGCCAGGCGTACCATTCGGCGAAGCTAATAACGGCTCCTAAGATAGAGCCCGCGATCACGTCGACGAACCCGTGCATCCCGCAGTAGAGACGGCCGAAGACAATGCTGACTGCGTAGAAGTAGGCCAGGACCTCTAGGGCGATTCTCGTCGAAGGCGAGAACATGTCGGCGGTGTCAGGTGACCGCAGGCAGAGGATCGCGTAGACGACCACCGAGACGGCATTCGCGGAATGCGTCGACGGGAAGCCGTACTCGAGCGCTACGGATCCGGACATGGTGATGCGATGAAGCGGCGGTGACAGCGGCCGCGGGAGAGAGAAGAAGTCTTTGATGAAGCCGCTCCAGAAGACACCCGAAGCGAGTATGTGTACGATTCTTGGACATGGTGTCAGCCATCATTGTGAAACTGCAGACGCCCTCCGTGTATAGTCCTTCGCGGGAACTGCAACATACCCTTTGCCGAAGGAAGCAAAGCCGCACCAGAACATGATGGGTAGGAATATCATGAAGAAAGTATGTGTGCCCAGATTCGCCGTAATGGCGAAGTAGCTATCGAGAGCAGGTGTGCGCAACTTGGCTTGTACCCAGGCCAGGTACGGCGTCTCCCATCTTATAAGGGGCAGGGCACGTTGGCGCAAATCGTACCGCCATTTCGGCAGCGCGCGCTTGTCTGGTTGCCATTGTTAGCTACGGCGTTTTTCGCTCAAGTGAAAGAATGACTCCTAAAAGGCGGTCCAGTACACAGGAGTTGTATAGTCATTCGTCACATTCCATCGTCCTCCCCACAGAAAATCCAAGCTTATGTTATGGAATATGGAGAACGCAGAACCAACAGAGTTTTGCACATACAGTGGTCTAGACTCTTGAGTCCGGCATCGATTACGGGTTTCTCGTCCTTCTGTTGCCGCAACCGCTGTTGTTGCTCCTCGCCCGGTTGTATCTGCTCGACGGGGAAACCATTCTCATCCCGCTTCTTAATCAGGAGCTCGGCACCGGAGCTGGAGCCATTGGCAGCGGCTGAATTCATCGGATGCGAATGACTGCGTCGGGTTCTGTCCTCCAAGTCCGTCGTCGTTGTCGTCGTTGCAAGTTCGCTAGCAGAAGTGGTAGTTGAAGCCGTCGAGAGATAAGAAGGCGCATGTATATACTTATATACATATATGAGGGCTTGTATTATCTCGGGGGCAGCAGAGATGGCTGTGCACCTAAGGAGGGCAACCCGCAATCATCAACTCTGGTGGTCGCTGTCGGGATTTCACATGGGTGCGCATCAATGGTTTCGCAAGAGTATAATATATTGATCGATGGTTGCGCGTCATCGGTGTCACTAACAAGAGGGGAATATCGGTTATGCTGACTTTCAGGGTCTTGACGAAATTTGAAATTGGGTGCTAATGCTCAGGCAATCCGCCAAGCTACTAACTTATAACCTCGATAGCGTTACAATGAAATGGTGGGTCTGACCATGGGCATAAATGAGGTACATATTGTACTATGGCGCTACATTGTACAGCGTACATTCCTACAGGTACATACATACCCATCGTGTAGTAATCATTGCGCTCACTTATTGGCAGCCAGCCTTGTGTGGCTGCAGGTCAAACTCTCAATCAGCAAGACCGGCGGCGGGGTCCATGGAGAGACGCCTCGCCAACGGGTACCTACCCATACAGTTTCGTGCTACGTAAGTACATACGTACATGCTTCGTATTTCGTACTTCGTACACAGATGCATTTCATTCGCTCGTCGACTTGGCCAACCTTCCTTCAAATCTTCCACTGGCTGAGCGGCGCTTGGGAAGGCTCCCTCGCATCTCACCCCGATACACAGAACCACTCGGCGCACGTGACCACCCGGGACATTCACCTACCCCCTTTTTTTTTTTACGTCTCCGCATTTTCCGCCTTCAAACCGGGCCATGACGTCCTCGCTCGCCGGCAAGCGCTGCGTCATCACGGGCGGCAGCCGGGGCATCGGGCTTGCCATCGCGCAGCTGTTCGCGCGGGAGGGCGCGGCGTGTACCCTGGCGGCGCGAGACGCCGGGGCGCTGGACCGCGCCGTGGCAGGGCTGACACCGACACCTGCGCCCTCTCAGACCAACCCCCACGGCGCCGTCGCCATGGACGTGGCGAACCCGGACGCGTGGGAGATCCTCGTGACCACGGTAAAGAACGTAAGTTCGGTTCGTGCATTCGTGTGTCTTTCCTCGCTTGACACTCGCGCGAAGGAAGACGAGAAGAAGAGGAAGACGAAGAGAGAGAGAGACTTGACCAAACCCGGGGCTGACGAGAGCGCGTGGCTGCCGCGCAATAAAAATAGGAGAAAACGGACATCCTGGTGAACGCGGCCGGCGTGGCGCAGAACTCCTTTCTGTTCAGGACTTCCCTGGCCGACACGCGACAGATTGTGAACACGAACCTGATGGGCACCATCTTCGGGTGCCAGGCCTTCGTCCCGAAGATGATAAAGCAGAAAGAAGGTAAGTGAGGGAACGGACGCCTAGTTTGACCTCCCCGTCCGTCCGTCCGTCCGGAGAAGCTGCTCGCATATATGCCAACAGACTCGAATATTGCTAGGTTGCATCATCAACGTGTCAAGCCTGCTGGCAACGCACGCGGGACGGGGGGCAAGTGTATATGCGGCGTCAAAAGCCGGTATTGTTGGTATGTATCAGATGAAGAAGCTAATCAGCATATGCCTCTCCAAATGCTCATGCTCTGTCGGCTTTCTAATGCGTTAATCTAGGCCTGACGCGATCTTTGGCTTGGGAAGTCGGCGGGTTCGGCATTAGAGCCAATGTACTCCTGCCGGGGTATATCGAGACTGACATGACAACATGTAAGCCATCCTTTGCCTCGTTCCCTTTCCCCCCTTGACCTTTTGTGTTCGCTTGGCCCGTATTCCCCGTCCGTAAAATGACCTCCAAATCCCGGCCCCCTCTAAAGTACAGATATCACTAATATACAACTTTGGCCTAGCCATGAATGACAAGGGGGAGCTCTCTGCTCTTATCCCCATGGGTCGTCTAGGACTCGCCGAGGAGGTTGCCGATGCTGCTCTCTTCCTTGCCAAGAACACGTATGCACATAACTGTGTCCTCAACATCGACGGAGGCTTGAGTGGGACGTAGACTGCGGCATGCCTCAGCCGTGGTATGAAATCCGCCGGGTCCCAGCGACCTAATCATCATCGACGATGACGAAAGCACCCGTATCTTGATCTACGTCGAGATCGATCACATCGTCTTCATTGGCAGGCTTAGAGACCATTTTGGCTCTCTTCGCCTGTGGCACCTCGTCGTCATCGGCTCTGGATCGCTTCAGGTCCTTCGCGGATACTTCCGAGTCAGCAGCATGCTTGCCGTTTGTGTTACTGGTTCCATTGGTCTCGATCTCGGTCGTAGGCGTCTTCTTAGGCTTGCGAGGAATATTCGACACATTATCACCCAAGCCCTTAACTGGTATGTCTTCGGCCGCGTCCTTGCTATATTGAAGTTAGCAACCGAGCACCGAAGAACTAAATGGGCACACGCACGCTCCGCGCAGGTCGACGATCACATTCGCAAGGGTGTCCTCGTCCGTATCGTCAATGATAACCAGAAAGTTATCCTGGTTGATACCTGTATGAAGTTAGACGAAGTTAAAAGAGGAAGGTTAAGAAATCATACCAAGTTCGCTCAGCTTCTTTTCGAGATTGTCCGTCTCATCGGGATCGTAAAGTAGGCCAGCTTCACTGTTTACAGCGAACTCTCTATCGCCATAGCCGATTTGCAGCTTCACAAAATTCTCCACGAAGTCGTTGAGTGTCGCTCGCGAAAAGTCGACGTAAGCGCTGGTGTGATAAACACTACAGACAGGACAGTCGGGATTGGGCGGCCGAGGACGATCCGAAGCCAGCAACCTCTGATTGGCGAATGGTGTCAAGAAAACCTGCACTGCAGAGTTAGCTCTTATCATTTTGGGCAGTCCTCGCCCGTACTCACCTCTTTCGCTTGGTCATATTGGCCCTTGATAACCTTGAAAGCCTCGAGAACGCAAAGACCGGCCACTATCGCGTTGGTAGTTGCGATTGCAGGTATGATATTGCCGGCCATCTGCTTAATATCGAAACGGGACTTCTTATCGATACCAAAGATATGGGATCGAATATTGGCGCTCGCGGCGACAAAGTCCAGGGTGTCAATGTCATCCTTGTCGAAGGTGATGATGGGCTGAGAAGATCTTCCATCGGTCTCGTGAGCCTTCTTCAACTCTGCCATGGTCTTACTAAGACGGTCCAGGCTATCATTGAAAACGACCAAGTTCTCCTCCAAAGTCCAAATTCTCTGGTCATCTTGTAAAACGGAGTCCTTCGGAGCCACTGCCTCGGACGCGCGCGCCATTACGTCCTCGTATTTCAGGGGCTCGGGCGGTTTCCTCGATTGCCACATGTCCTCCATCGAGCGCAGGCGGTTGATGTCGGCGTTGAAGACCTTGTCGAACAGCATCTGCGAGAAGTTCTCGGTGCCGACGGACTCTCTGATCTTCCTCAGTTCTTCAGCCTCCTTCTTGAGTTCTGCTATCTCTTTCGCATTATCGGCGTTCTCGGTGGTGTCCAAAGCGCCCTGGTCCTCGCTCGTACCGAAAATTTCATTTAGGAGGTAGCTCTTGGCCCAGACTATGCAATGAATTGGTTGACTCGGGGTGCTTCGAATGGTGCAGACCGGGAAGGACTTGGGTACTTCCTTGGCGGTACAATCGTAGCATGCCGTGACACCCTTCTTGATGACTTGGACTTGTCCATTGAACCCGGTAGTGCCACTCTCGACCAGAGGGACATTGGCAGCTAGGCACATCTTGTTCACATGGCGTCTCGCCTCCAGGTTGTCGAGCGCGTTGAACACGATCTTGAAACGGCAAAACCACTCGATGTTGAACTGCGCATCTTTGATATTCGCGTGATGGGCAACGATCTTGACGTTGGGGTTAAACTTTTGCGCGGCTTCTTTCGCTACCAGTGCCTTGGACTTCTTGATGTGCTCGTGGCGGAAGAGAAATTGGCGGTTGAGATTGCTTAGATCGATAGTATCGAGGTCGACAATATGTACTTCGTGAAAGCCGGTGAGGACGAGGTTCTTGAGCAGTTCGCAGCCAATTCCGCCGGCACCAACCATCAACACAGGGGCCTGTCGAGCTGATGTCAGTGCGATGACCACCTCGGATGGCTGCCTGAGTTCTTCGAGAAGGCCTCCAATATCGGCCGCGTCTGCCATTTCTCAGGACAGCAGCAGCTGGTATAGTGATGGATACGAGTCGAAAGGGATTGATCGCAGAGGCTGATCTGGGACGGAAATAAGGGTCGACGTGAGTGTAAATGCTCGGGGTTAGGTAGCTAGGCGGTGATGTGAAAGAGGGTGGTGGGAAGGTATACAGGTTGGGTTGCGCGAAGTAACGTGGTGCAGTTGCAGATGCAGATGCGGATGCAAAATGCAACCATTTAGCAATTGCAGCCGCGGGAGACGAAATAAATCGGTAAGGCAGACGCGCGCAAACGATGCGACCGGATGTAGGCAGGCTGAGGCGCATTCGAGCAGCTCCGCGATGCATCGGCTATACAGGCAACATAAAATGAGTAACTAGATATTCCATGGACTCACTTGCTTCACTTGCGCATTCAGGGTCGGTCCCAAGGATTGGCGATACTTGCTGTCGCGTATCCACGAAGGCGGAGGCGTAGGCACCGTCATGTTTGTACGGGGGTTCACGGTTGTTGTTGTTGTTGTTGTTGTTGTTGTTGCTGTTGATGTTGCTGACGACGTCGCGGCCGGTGCGGTCGCCATGGTTGCGGCAGACATCGTCACCAGTTAAAGAAGCCCCGACGATGTGAGAGCATCAATGGTGCATACGCGAGGATTTCGCGGCGACGGTGGGAACGAGATCGAAGTTGTAGAGGAACGATGATCAGCAGTGGGAAGGGAAAGTTGGAAGACGAGGCTTGATGCGGTTCAGCCTCGAAATAGAAATATACGCGTAAGATTGATCGATGCTGGAATAGGACGGATGATAGATGGGTAAATGAACGGATGCTTGATTATTGTATGAAGCACTGTAACTTTTATCGCAAAGCACGGCTTCTCATACAGGCGAGTCGGATCGTTGCCCGGAAGCCAAGGATTACCTTATTCTAGCGCTTGCATTTTGCACTAAGCTTAGTTGCCCAGCTGCCTACATGTATCTGTTGGTAATTGGTAATGAAGACAAGGTACGTACCTTGAATGAGACACGACGGGGGGTCAATTCCGCTACTAGTTTATGAGCTCCGGTGGGTCCCAAGGCTCGTCGTAACAACTGCTGTCTGACCCGGCCTCTCGTCACTCGAAGGATTATACATACTGTAATACCGCAAACCGCTTTAGTATCACGGAATTCACGTGACGCTTCCTAAGAATTGATGCGAAATTCTAACTTGGGCATTTAAATACACACGGAGACGGGGTTCTCCAATAATTCTGAGGTGCTGAGGCCTCCTTCTGATAATTTTGCCTAGCACCTAGTTTTAGTTCACGCCCAACCTGATCGCGAGAGTATATGCGACGCAGTTTCTAGGGGTTGAAGCGAGGCGGCGAAGTGTCACGTCGAGCGTGCCTCTCACGGGTCTAGAAGGCACAAATCATGTCGGACGACGAGGCGGATCCGGAGCTTCTGGCCCTGCTCCGGCAGCATCTCGAGGGCAAGCCGAACGTCAGTGAGGAACCTGAGACAGGCGTCTTAGAAGGCGTCGAGTACGTCTATGACAACTCTATCGACGTCGCGGTTGATATGAGAGCTACCAAACGCGCAGCCGCTACCATCTACGAGCAGATGCAGCAAAAGGGCTTCTCCACGGCGAACTGGGCCGACCACGAGATGCACCCAAAGACCAAGGACGAGTCCACCGTCGCCTTTATTTTTACCATGGACTTGCTTAATTTTTCCTT
Source organism: Monosporascus sp. mg162 (assembly GCA_004155945.1). Taxonomy (NCBI): domain Eukaryota; kingdom Fungi; phylum Ascomycota; class Sordariomycetes; order Xylariales; genus Monosporascus; species Monosporascus sp. mg162. The sequence goes on from QJNY01000035.1 coordinate 166,052, forward strand.
CTGGTCCTTACTGCCCGAGGACGAGCGCTACGCGGTCCTCTACCGAGACAAGCGCTGGACCGGCTACGGCAGCCTGGTCGCCTCCTTGCAGCGGGCGCTGGAAGAAGGTGGGTGAATACTTCCGCACAAAACGAACATCCAATTAGACAACTCCTAGGGACATTGCCATGTCGTCTCAGAATTTCGTATGGTTGAACATGGCCCTGGTTAATTGGTATCAAAGATATCCCTATCACCGATCCACACTACTGGCAGAACGAGGAAGAGTGCACCCTTGACTCCCTGAGATATGTATTCAGGTCCTGCACAGACGAGGAGATACCGCTTCTGGAAGCGCGGCTCGTGTGTCTGCGAGAGGCGGGACAGGTTCTATACGAAGTAGGTTGACCCACCCACCACCCCAGAACATACAATGTGCAGTTCGTTTGTTTGGCCCCGTGAAAGAAAAGAGGAAAGAACGCAATCGCCAACACACCGCAACCCGGCGCCTTGCATTTAGAAGTACGACTGCAGCTTCACAAACTGCATAGAGGCCGCCGACGGGTCTGCCGCCGGGCTGGTGAACCTGCTCGCGCAGGACTTCGCCTGCTTCAGGGACGAGTTCCCGTTCCCGGGGCGGCGCAAGCCCGTGCGCTTCCTCAAACGCGCGCAGATCCTCGTGGCGGACCTGTGGGCGTGCTTCGGCGGCCAGAGCTACGGGGAATTCTACGACATCGACAAGGTCACCATGTTCGCCGACTACCGCATCCCGCAGATACTGGCGAGCCTGGGTTGTTTGGGATATAGCCCCCCGCTACAGGCTATGATAGAAAGGAAGGAGGTCATCGAGAGCGGGAGCGGCTATGAAATGCAGATTAGAGGTTGGTGGACTTTCTCTGCTGAGTCCAACGAACCATCGGAACGTTATGCTAAGAGACCCACAGCCGGCACCATATGGTGCGTCGAACTCATCAGGCGTGAGATCAAACGCCAACATCCGGAGGCAAATGTCAATGCGATACTGATAGACTTCTTCCTCTACGATACCATGAAACTGCTGGAGGCGCAGGGCAAGGAGACGATACCTCACCATCGGACAAGGAGCATCTGGTACTAAACAAATCGTTCTCTTATCATAAAGAAAGAAATAGAAGGATGATCATCAAGACATTAAACGCATTGCTGGGCACTCCAAGCTAGATGTAACCGCTCGTTCGTAAACTAGCCAAGCAAATCAGGTCCCCAAACGCCACCGGAAACTCCTCGCCTGTAATAGACCCCCGCTTCATCGTACACGTATGCTGTTCTTCAGCCAGAATGAATTCCATAATCACCCCTCTACTAGTTCAAGAGACACCCACAACCGTCGCATTCAGAATCTCATCAATATGCGCACGCTCGATACCCTTGGTGCCCTTCTTCTCCTCCTTCAGGAGCACAGCGAGGACCTCGACCGGCGGGTTCAGGCCCAGCCTCTGGGCGCGCTGCCAGCGCTTGATCCGGGAGATTCCCACGCACGGCTGCGATACCCAGTCAGCGCAATTCCAAGGATAACCCGAGACCCGGAGCTAAAAGGCGGGGAGAAACAGACAAGGGAGCAGGGGACTGGGAAAGGAAGGAAAAGAATAGAAAAAAGTACGATACATACCCCGTACTGCGAGCTGACGTCCCAGTACCGCAACACCTTCTCCGCCAGGCTCAGGTCCTCCTGGTGCACGCGCGGCGCGTTGCGCTCGCGCTCCAGCGCCCGCCAGTACTGTTCGATCTGGGTGTCGGTGATCTTCTGGGCGCGCAGCTCCGCCTCCGACTTCTCGGGCTCGGGCTCCGGCACCGCTGCCTTCACCTCCTCCTCCTCCTTGACCTCTGGCTCTGGGCCTGACTCGAGGTCCGCGGTCGACACGTGCTTGCCGAGTGGGCTCTGCTTCGTCGGCGTCGTGGAGACGAGGCCCTTCGCGCCGGACTTGGCCGACTTGGGAACCGACGCCTTCGTCACCCGGTGGTTGAAGGACAGCGTCGACTGCCTGCCCGCGGGGCGGCTGGAGCGTCTGGTAGTAGGCATTGCTACTAACAATGCCTACTAATTGGTATTCAATACGCTTTGAATTTTCAACAGGTAGAAAATGTAGCAGAAATCGAGGTTTTGCTCAATGCTTATCGTAAATTTTTCAGAGGTTATGCTGCGCTTCAGAGTACGATTGTTGGTTCTTGGAGATGAAAGAGATCGATAACTGAAACGTCGCCAGCTGAGTGCGAATGACGTGAAGATCTTCCAGGGCCCTTCCTTGTCAGCCGAAATTGGCGGGGCAACACGAGAGTCGAGCGCGACCACGTGACTTACTGACTGGCGCCCTGCGTACCCGCCTTACGTAGCAGCGCAATTATGTCTTGGATAATTCATTGACCAGAGTAACATGCATATTCAGCAAACCGATATGGTACCCTGAATTCAGGGGGTCGAGTGTCCATGGATTCGCTCTGTAATATCAGAGATGAGATGCGTTACCGCCAGCGCTAGCATTAACTGCATAACAATTTCAATCTGATAGGCCTTAGGATTCAATAGAGCGCCTACTGAGCGCCAAGAACCATGTCCCCCGTTGTGTTTGTCAGGTATTGCTATTGTACTTCCGTTGATAGCTAATATCCCCCCCCGAGCCCTCCGGATGCGATATTGCCAAAGCCGATGATAGCGCCACTAATTTCCTTAAGCAACCAGGACGCGAGCTCAGCACCGGACGTCATACACTATAGACCACAGTCGTAGGACATACTAGCTTCCTTCCAGTGCAGTAGATGGAAGGATGAAGTAAACCAAGAGGGACCCGCTATCCTCATCGCAGCTCCCCTGCGGGAGGTTGATAGGCGCCAGCTGATCGCGCAACCTCGCCTGCAGTGCGAACTGCCAGCGTATGGGCGCCGGCCCTGGTCATTCTCGCCTTCTCGCCGAGGCTCAGGAAAAAAGTCGGCGTCGTCCGGAAATCGCCGTTGGCCCTTCGGGATCTCGCTTGAAGGAGCCAGGTCGCTCGAAGGCGCCTTCCATCCATCCTGGTCGTATTAGTACACGTCGCCCAGCGTGCGTACCGGCTACTGCGCAGGGCCTGGCTGTTGGGTGCGCTGCCGGAGCGGGCACTGCCGAGGATTATTCGGTCGGGCCACTGTCGTGCGGCGTACGTCGTCGCGGCGTAGTACGTGTCGTCCGACGGCCTGGTCGCTTCGATGTTCTAGTACGTACGCATTTTGCGATAAGACGCCTTTTCTAGTCCGTGCCATACTCGTGATGCCGAGTTAATATGCGCTAATCGGGTTGTCCGTGACCACGAATTCGCTTGATCCCAGATGAATTCGCCGCTGGTAGACGCATAGGTATTTAGAGTCGGGTTACACCGAGCTTAGTGGCTGGCATTCTCGAAGACCGCAATGAAGGATGCCTGTATTTGTCTCCTTGTTTGCAGTTGACGGTGTGGTTAAGGCAGTAATTGTCAAGTATGTAACTAAGAGCAGATGCAACACGACCAATTTGGTCCGAATAGTGCTTCGGTACATGGAGTGAGGTTTCAAGAAAAAAAAGGTGTTATGGTAAAGATACGCAGCCTCGTTAGGAATCGTACCTGCCCCTCTCTCAATAGATGGAAGGAATAAGAATGATAGTAACGGAGTGTTTCGTGAAAGCGTGCAATCATCACACTCGCCGCTGGGAGGTAAGAGGTTGTTTCAACATATGATACCAACTAGACATCCCTTGATGAGTGTAAGGCTAAAGGGTGGTGGTGAAAGCGAGAGAAAAAAAAAAGCCGCGGCAGGAAATCGAACCCGCCCTCTCAGTGTTTCCTCATAGAGGGAAGCGAGGAACGAATGCATGAATTATTTCATCTGAACTATTGAACTACGCGGCTGAGAGGAAGAGAGCTAACCCCATATATCAATGGTCTACCAGACGCTTCTCGAGGCAATTTAGGTTCAAGTCCGGACGCCTTCCCTACGAGCACGTTGGTAGTACCATTGGGACGAATCTAGATAAGCGCTAGGCCTTCACGTAACGGTCGCTGGTATCGGACATCCGACCATCACTCAGTTCAAGTCCTCAGTACCCCAGGCAGAAGCTGCATTGGGTTGATGAGCCGCCTTTTTGTGTCGTTAAAATGCAAGCGAAGGGGGCTCCGTGTCCATGCGACCTGGTATCATCGCGCACGCCTGGAATGATCAAGTTACCGTAGAGACTTGCTTGGTCTAGGAATTTGGAGATGACATCAAAAACTCAGTACATAGAAGCCATGACTTACACCGTTTCCGATTGCACCGCTCCGGCCGTGGGGTGATGGAGTGTAGGTCCGCTAGAGCTGCTTCTATCGTCATTATCCTCGCGGCGGCCGCCACACTGCCGAAGGATCACCAAATCAACCTCCTCCGCTCTGCTTGCTGCTTATTGCTCCAAAAGAAGCAGCGAGCAAGACGAGCGTTGTCCAGAGTATTCTTAACCGCCTCTGCGATGGGAAAAGACAAACTTAGCCGGAACAGGTGTTGCTTGTTGCGCAGGTGCCCTATTCCTAACGTCCGCGAAGAATCGACCGAGCCCGCCAATGCAAAGGCGTTGCAGACATACAGCTGCCGAATGGGCTGAAGAACAGTAAGGCATCTGCGTGCTTTTAAATTTAACCGAGGCGAGTCACCCCTGATCCCGTGTAGAGTAGTTATCCCAAAGGGGGCTGACGCCAAGAAAAGTGCTTTTAGCTCGTCTTAGAGATAGTTGATAGATATTGAAGCCATGGGCCCCTTTGGGCATGTCCGCTCGCCTCCCCTTTCATTACCTAGTCAGGCGCCTATTTACTCAACCCATAGCTACGGCTAAGAAGGAGGATCTAGAAAAGCTTCTCAGAGAATGACGCAGGAATGTACTAGCATTCTCGCAGTCCTGGATTTGACGAACCAAATTGCAAAGGTCTTTGTAGACTCTGGAGCGACCCCGGCAAAACCTGTAGTGCACTTTGTTATTGCAAAACCAGTCTTCCCGTCCACTATTACAAATGGCCGACTAAAACCAATAATGACTTGATAGAAGTGGCCTATGCTTAAGTTTAAAGATAGCTAACCAATCGTTGTTTTTGCTTTTCCCGCGCACCGGGACGCTTGTTTCCGTTTAAAGTGACCAGCAACTCGCCATCATCTGGTCTGGCGTTAGTTGGCCATTTATCGGATAGGAAGGTTGATAATGTTAAGGGTTCCCCATTGGCACCATAATAATGCGAAGGATCCGGAGCTTAACACGACGACAGGAGAGACTCTCTATCAACCTTACGAGTTGCCCTAGTTATCAGTTGTGGTATTTGTGAGTAGCAAGTGGCCGGATATAATAAATCACTGAAAAGATAGACAGACTGGTACAAAAATGGCTTGTCTCTGTCATACTTCTGGGTTCCGAGAGATTCAAAACGGCCCCTGAGAGGTTGAGCCTTCCAGGTAGCATGATGCGTTACCGTTGTGAGCTGCGGCCATGGTCGAAAACAATTCAATAAAGGCAGATTCCGGAGAGACAGAGCGAACGAAAATCATCCAACGTACCAGAATTGTTCGTTTATCCTCATAGCATTTTAGGTACTCAGTTCTGTAATTAGACCCATAGTACTTCCGACATGAAGACGAGAATACTACCAATCGCACCAATAAAAAGAGCACCACATCTCTAATACTTATCACAGCGGAGTGGGAGATTCTCTAGCATACCTCACTTCTATTAAAACCACGCAAGATATATTCCCGCAGGTGCCCGGGAGCTAACGAGTTCCCCCCTTATAGCTGGGACCCCTTAAGCAGGCGTGCGGACATTCAGTTGGGGTTGTCGCCATGCGTCAGCGTCTCAAAACCGACAAACATGGAGTTCTGTTTCGCGGGACGGTGAGTCCGGATGTACTCCGTTGTATAGGGCAAGGACTCGCCCCTACGTCGGAAGGCGTTATAACCAGGCTCGAAGACTACAGAATCAGCATGGTTAGCATATGACTCGGTCGGATGTCGTGCGCAGAAGGGCCGAGGCGAGCATACCGTATTCCATCTTCCCATTTATCTGTCCGTTGCACATGCCGTTGACTGACCCGCCATCCGCGATTCGCGCATGCTGTTCCAAGGCGGCCTTCAGTCGCTTGCCAGTGTCGCCCGAGTACAAGTCGTCGCCCTGGATATAGGCGGTCTCCATCATATGCGAGATGGAGGCGAGGCCGTAGGAAGCGTGGGGCAGGTCACGGCACGTTTCCATGAGCTGGCCGTGGTAGAACGGTCCTGATGGAAGCCGGTAGAGGGCCCGCAGGCCCGCTTCCGTCCGATAATAGTTGATCTTGGAGGACCACTCCGGAGGATTGGGAAGCGGGCCATCATCATCGAGATAGATATAGGAGGCGGTGTGCTCCTTGAGGCGGTTCAGAACGGATTGGTAGAGCGCAGCATCATCGGTGAAGATGGCGATGCCCATTGCGCCCTCCAGCATGACTGAAGCAAAGGTGTTCAGCTACGCATGTCGTCTCCCCCGCTTCAAGAATAAAGCTTACCTGAGTCGACGTTGTTAGGGTTGTCCCCCGAGCCATTGCGGATCTCGGGCAGATAGATGTCCTTCAGCATCCTCGTAAACGCATCCTGGCTGCTCTGCGACCACCCGGCATTTGTGTGCCTGATGATCTCGGCCGCGCGAGTCAGGGTTGATGTCACCCAGCCCGATTCCAACCCCACCTGGTCCGGGAAGTCCGGGTAGCGCTGCTGCGTCTTAAGCGTACTGGACCAGGCGTCGAAGATCCTGATGGCAGCCTGTGCGGATGCCCTGTCTCCCGTCAGCGCCCAGCGCAGGGCGTTAGCATAGGCCGAGAGGCTGTCGTAGCGGCGCTCTTTGCAGCCCACTTCGCCGCTGCCGCCTCCGTTGCAGACTACGGTTGCGACTGGGGACGGGGTGTAGCTGCTCGGGGTATACCACACGCCATTCAGGTCCCTCAACGCGGCTGCATACGGCTCGGAGTTGATGCGAGCTTTGACGTGGTCCAGCTGCTTCTGGCTGATAAAGACACCGGGGTGCTTGAAGCCGGACTGGCGTGCGGTAGGCTGACTTGGGCTCGCGGTCGCTATGGCCGAGAGTGCCACAAGAATGTAGTTCTGCAACAACATGGCGACAGACGAAGGCGAAGATCTCCAACACCGCTATGATGCTGTCACGCAATACCTGGATGGCGAGCTGAGCACATCGGCATCGAATAGATATCGACCTGCTTTAATAGCAAGGACATTCCCCACGAATTTCAGAAGCGTCGAAATGAAGCCAAGCAGAGCGAAGTTTCATCGCTATCTAGCCTACTTAGTAAGACGGAATTTACCAAGCGCAACGGAAGGCTCCGGATTCACATCGGCTACCACTGTATTAATAAGTAAACGTTGCGGATCCAGTGAGTCGACTGACGCCAATTGACGCTACCAGGGGTTGATAGTGGAGCCAGTTACGTTACTTACACCCATAGTACGAATATGTCTCCAAGGCGTGACTCCTGTGCATTGGGAATTTAGGAGCACGCAGGGCGGGACAAGTCGTGATGGGTAACTAAGGAATTCCTCTATAAGTCTCTTCGTATATCATACTAATGTAAGGCAAAGAGCCAGCTCACGCTAGCTCTGACTACATCCTTTCCTCCCAATCAAACGAGCAATGGAGAAATCGACTGGTCTTAGAGCGTCATTGACTTCGCTCGAGGAGGTGTGCCTTCAAAGGCAACCAGACTATGGGAAAACTGTGAGAGGAGATGCTGGTCCGGCATCAGTTGGTGTCCAGGATATCTTGCCGCTTGAGGATGACGGGGCGTAGAGCGGAAGAGACCGTCTAACGCACGAATCACCGACTAAGAGTTATACTCAGAGAAAGGTGATATTCCCAAACGGTCTCTTTACTGCCAAGTTCATTTTGCGTAGCGTACAGCACCCACCAGGGTCGCTTTCCCCCAGTATCCCGCTTGGGTTACTTATACTCTTAGATGGCCTGCGAGTTGCCCATTACGTACCGCTCCTGGCTCTACGCTGCAGTAATCGCTGCTCACCACGATGCTAGTTCCTTCCTTTTCCAGACAACCACTTGCGGTGGGGCTCAAGCGGTTCGTAAGCCGCGATTAGCGTCGTGATAAAGTGTTGCTAAAGTTTAGAAATGGGAATAGCCATCGAACGATGGACGTGGATATTGCGAGCCCAGACATCTCGAATTTGAAATAGTCGCCGCCCTTTCCTTCTCTCTGAGGTCCCCTCGGCAGTTGATGGCAGGGGTGGGATGCCATGCAAGTATAACGTGGCGTTCATTGTAATCATACTTACATCGCAAATATACGATCTGACGAAACTTGAGCGGAAGTCGAATATAAGGCTTTTAGGAAATGGCTAGTATTCGGGTTAGACATTCTCACTAGCGAATCAATACCATTTGATTTCCCATTCTCCTTCCATTTAGGGTAACGAGCTAATGTTAGCTTGGGCATTAAGTATTGGGAATTCTTTAGGTCCTGACTTCTAACTAGCACTGAGAACTCAAATTTCTTGAAAATATGCGTCCGACAAGGGCAGAACGGCTGACCAAGAGAATAGACCTCTTTTTTATGCTGGTCTCGTGGAGTCGTCTGAGAGTTCGATACGGGCCAGATTGACTGTGACAGCTCCCTACGATATGGGCCCTCCGGAAAACCTTGACTTAATATGTCCGCTGGTGGTGACTGGATAAGGTGGTATAAATTCAGGGGCAAGACGCATAGTATTTACAATGACAGATCTCCTATACTCGAGGTTTCGCTTGAGAGACAATCTCTGTCAGATGCCCCATGACTTTCAGCACAGGTTAGTTTCCCTTGGGGCTCAGGCTCGGATGATGCGAGTGAAACAAGCCTGACTGGCTGAACTTTCGCCTGCTACTGTACAGGTTAAAGCTAACCACTCGCAGATTGCTGACCCGAAGCCTCCCCACGGCAGTGAAAACAGAACGGGCGGGTAAACCGGAAAACTCTAGCATGTGGGTGGCCTGCGTGGCCAAGATCGTGACAGTCCGCCCAAGACCTGGAGAGGCGAAAAGAAGAGTGCTTGAGCCCGATGCGTCAGAAATCGGAAAGCCAGCGATGCAACGCCCGCCTACGAGCAACTGCAATAGATGCGCCAGAGCGTCCATCCAGGGCGGTGGTGGGGGGCCGGGAAGCCTCAACGGCGCGGGCAGCGCTACAACAACAACATCCGAGGCCCCCAGTCATCCATTCTAGGTAGCTAATCAAGCCGGAGTAGCCGGGTGCGCAACGAAACATATCCACATTATCTGGGAGATCTAGGCTCCTGCGCACTCCATTCGGGAGACTGCTCCGCGAACCAGGAAATAAAGGGGGGTTAAGGGGGCTCCGCATAACTCGCCTCAGGTCCCGCATCTCGAGCGTGCCGCTCGGATGAGTTCGGGACGGCGCGGGCCAGGGTCTCCTGCTGTCGCCTGCCGACCAAACCTCCAAAATTATCGTGGGCGCCGTTGTCGCCGTCGCTATCGTTACCCGTCGTCGCAACATCACTGCGACCGGCGTTCCCACGGCTGTCCTCGCACTCCGCCAACGCCACAAGGAGAAACTGCGCGCGCGCACGGTCCACGGGCGCAGGAACACGACGGACAGCGGTTATCGGAGTTGTCCATCCTTGGTGGGTGGCCGATATCGACCACGTATTCGAAACTAGCCGGGCCGAGCCCAGGCGGGCGATCTGATCAGTCGCGTCTCTAACCACAGAGAGGGAAGTCCTATATTCTCTTAATGGGGCCCCACGACTTGATATATCCCGCCGGCGATACCTAACTTCACGGGGGAGTCGAATTAAAACTGGCTTCAAACTATTGTATACGGAACACACATCCAGCCGGAAATAGCTTGAAAAAGGGGGTTTATAGCAAAACTGGATGTCGAACACGAGAGAAGACCCAACAACAAAACCTAACTTGGAAGAAGGTCAGAAGGCAGAACTCCCTGAGCCCCTGACGTATATGGACAAGGTCGAGGTCAAAAATTCAGGGTAACATGCTACTACACCTGGGGATTCGGCTTTCTAAGATCGCTCGTAGACGCCGCGTGCCTTCGCATGACCGTGACCGAGTATAGCAGTCTCCTCCCAGACTCTTCGGAAATCCGCTTAGTATAAGCTCCTCAGGCCGGTCGAGTAACTTGGTCAGGGACGATTGAAGCCTGCGTTATGCCAACTTCACAACCATCGTAGGTTTTATAGCACAGTTCAAAACTCAGAAGATAGTCGGAGGAAATTCCACCTCCGGGTCGCCGTTCTGGGTTATATGGTGGTAGGGTGGGTAGTCCCTGGCATCGACTCGGGGCCCGCCCAAGCCTCAAATCGGCATGTTCTCAATGGTGGTAATTGTGATAATAGATCAAGTAAACGTCGTCAATTCCTAGCTATGCGCCGTAGGTCCCGGGACTCTTTTCCTTGCCATAGTAACGCCTGATTCGAGCAAATACGCCCGAAAAAAGAACCCCTTGTCTAATATCCCCTTGTGTCGTGCCATCATGCAGATGCAAACCAATCACATCTATGCTCCTGTAGCCTCGCGGTAGAAAGTCAAACTCCTGTTCGCGCCGGCTGTGCAGAACATCTCATTCCTGCCCGTCTTGGGCAACCACTTGACGGCCCACAGAGCCTTGCCCGTCTCGCTGTGCGTGGCCACGCAGGCGCCGCGCTCGATGGACCAGACCTTGGCCTTGCCGTCGAAGGAACCGCTGAGCAGGTACTCGCCCGTGTCGTTCCAGTCGAGGCTCATGATCCAGGCCGTATGGCCCGTCAGGTTTCCCACGTGCTCGCCATGCTTGGTGTCGTAGATAGCGATCATACCCGCGTCGCCGGCGGCAGCGAGCCTGGACGCCAAGGGCGAGAAAGCTACCGCGCGAACGGGCTTTACCAGTCCTGCGTGCGACGTTAGGCATACCCATCCCTCCGTCTTTTGCCGGACGGCGGAGATTCTTGGGGAGATTTACCTGGTAGCGAGTACTGTAGACGACCCGTCTCATTGTTGAACACGTAAACGGCACCACTCTGATGTCCGCTCGCCGTATACTTCCCGTCGAGACTCAGGTCGACGCACAGTCCGAAGCTCCCCGTGCTCGCGCTGCCCGTCTCGTATTCCTGGATTTTGACGCCCCGTTCCCCGGCAAACAGGTCCCACACATTGATGCGGCCGTCGTACGTCGTGGAGGCCAGGAACTGGCCCTCCTCGCTCAGCGCGATGGCCCAGGCCTCCCCCGCGCTCTTCTTGCCCTCCCTGGCCGTGTCCAGCTCGCCGAAAGGCTCCCAGTCGCCGGACCCCGACTCCGCCTGCTTCCAGATCTTCACCTCGCCCCCAAAGCCGGCCGACGCGGCGATCTTGGCGTTGCGGGACACGGCGATGTGGTGGCATCCGAGCTTATGGGCATCGCTTAGGGATTGTACGAGCGGGAAGGTGGGCTGGTTGGTGGCGTGTACGCGGAGGGTCGATGACCCACTGGCGGAGAGAATAGCTGTGGGCGTGGCAGCGAGAGAGAAGATGTCGGTTATGTGGGCTAGCATCAGTTAGGGGCCACCCTTCATTCATATAGCGAAGCTCTGTATATGTGACAGGCCCCAAGAAGGCGTCTCATGGTGGGGCGTGGAACTGGGGAGAACTGACCATCGTCCACGGTATGCGTGGTCAGATATTGTTTAGACTGTGCAATGGAGATTAGTATCACCGTGCCGGTGATAAGATGTTCTGTTTTGGAATCTTACCATTGTTATCGATCCATGTGAGCCGAGTTATATTGTCCGGGGGGATATGAAAGGTCGAAGGTGACGATGGGAAGGAATGGATACAAGCAAGCAGCAGCTATGGTGGGTCTTCAGAAATTGGAGCCAATAATTGCATCACGCAAATCTGGCCGCGGGGGATGTTGTATGTAATGATAGCAGAACTGCATACACACCACATAAGCATACGGGCAATGGCAACAGCTTTTCAAGAGGTAAAAGAGAGAGAAAAAAAAAAGAAGTAAAAGCATCGTGAGCCCGTCCGGTTGGGCATATATATCTTTATGCAGTTCGCTGTACAATATTGTATACAAGGTATTTTTTTCATCAGTCAATCCCCAACGCCTTTCCTATGTTAAATGCACCTGCTCCGACATATGCGACTTGGCTCGGCTTTTCGACGACTACATGTACGAGTCCAATTGCTTGACAGATATAGTAATAGCCTTGTTACTTAGGCTGAGGCGGATCCCTTAAAATCTCTGTCCAGTGCTCCCTGAATATCTAGAAACCATGTCGTTAGTTTACAAACGTCTCACCCAGAATCACGACAGGTGAGGATGATATGACTTACGGCCCATGCATGTCGGACATAAAGTGTGCATCTTCTTGGTCCTCCCACAAGCAGGGCATTTGTTCAAATTAGTGACATCCTTGAGAGCCTTTCCTGCCATCTGCCGGTGTCTCTTCTTCATATGTGACGTCTTCTTCTTGGGCACCGCCTTCAGTATGCCTTCCCATATGTCTCCCAATATCGAAGGAATATGCTGAATGGCTGCGGGTACCGCAATGGCTAAATATGGTATGGAAGGGAGTTGCGAGCCGTGCGACTGCTGTGTGTAGAGGACTGTTGATCTGAACGAGGATGCGAAGCTTGTGGAGGTGGAGGATAGCCGCGGGAATAGCGACGACAAGGCTGAGGATATTCGCAGTTGCTGAATGGCGGCCATGGCGACCCTTTTTTTTTTTTTTTCTGGATAGAGATTCTTGTGAAGTTTGTTTGAAAATTGGCTGCTTTATCAATCCCCGAGCCACAACTTCCAAAGGAAAAAGACCGTGATGCTGTTACGGTTACGATTACGGTAGCTATGCGATGCGATGCGATGCGATGTGATGCGATTCTCCCCGTGGTAGTTTGCTATCCCGATCGGCAGGACGGGAAAATTGGCTCGCAATAAAACAAACGCTAACCGAAAAAGTTGCAACTGCATGAAAGCCGGTCTAGTCCCTGTTCAGCCTAGTGAGAAAGCACCGACTCGACTGCAACCTATCAACTGCTGCCAACCCTCTTCCCCCTTTCTCGGGGGGGGGGGAAGCCAAAATGGCACTATGCACCCCAGGAGGCAGGAAGCCCAGTGGCTGCCCAGTGAGAGCCGGCCTGCACGCTTCTGCCGTGAAATTATTTTGGTGTCTTCTTCGTTACTCACACGTCGAATCATCCGACAGCAGGGACCAAATCTCTAAACCTCTAATTCTCTCTCCTCTAATTGTACTACAACCTTTCACCGACCATCAAACTCAGGACAGAGCTGTTCATCTTTCGCGCCGCGCCTTTTTTATCCCCTTCATTCGTTTTCTACGGTTGTCCAAACGCCATTTCTTGGAATAGGAACAGCAACTGATACCCCCTGATTTTATCAATTCATTCCCTTTTCCAACAGACTTTCCTACGCCGGTCTACCGTCGCGATTCTCCCGAAAGCCATGGCTGTTCCGACCGTTCACCCTGATAGCCACGTCGGTTTCGACAGCATCACGTCTCAGATTGAGCGCAAGCTCCTGAAGAGAGGTTTCCAGTTTAATGTCATCTGTGTTGGTAAGCTTCATTCGCGCTTCCCGCCCTTCTCCAGCAATCCTTCTCCGGTGATGCTGGTCAAGCTGTGCTGGATGATAGCTACACCCTGACCGAACTGACGCGTCTAACATTCATTTGCAGGCCAGACTGGATTGGGAAAATCCACCTTGATCAATACCATCTTCGCATCTCACTTAATCGACTCTAAGGGTAGAATGTTGCCTGATGAGCCCGTCCGCTCGACTACCGAGATTCACCCCGTTTCCCACATCATCGAGGAGAACGGTGTGCGTCTACGACTGAACATCGTCGACACACCGGGTTATGGTGATTTGATCAACAACGACCGCTGCTGGGACCCTATCGTCAAGTACATCAAGGATCAGCACTCCGCATACCTACGCAAGGAGCTTACGGCGCAGCGAGAGCGTTACATCCAAGATACCCGTATCCATTGCTGCTTGTTCTTCATTCAGCCTTCCGGCCACTCTCTGAAGCCCATCGATATCGTCGTCCTGAAGAAGCTTTCGGATGTTGTCAACGTCGTACCTGTCATCGCCAAGGCCGACACCTTGACCCTTGAAGAGAGGCAAGAGTTCAAGGAGCGCATCAAGGAGGAGTTCGCTTTCCACAACCTCAAGATGTATCCCTACGATAACGACGAGTTAGACGAGGAAGAGCGCTCCGTTAACACTCAGATCAAGGTTTGTCACGTGCTGGGTCTTGATTTGGACGTGTGCTAATCAACCATGCAGAGCCTTGTTCCTTTTGCCGTTGTCGGCTCCGAGAAGAGCATCATCGTCGACGGCAAGCAGGTCCGTGGACGTCAGAACCGATGGGGTGTTATCAACGTCGAGGATGAAAACCACTGCGAATTCGTCTACCTTCGAAACTTCTTGCTCCGAACGCATCTTCAGGACCTCATCGAGACGACGTCACAGATCCATTACGAGACATTCCGTGCCAAGCAGCTGTTGGCCCTCAAGGAGAGTAGTGCGCAGGGCCACGGGAGCAGGCCCATCAGCCCCGCCGCAGACCGCGAGCTTAGTAGGAGCTCTCAGAGGATGACCATGAACGGTTATTAGAAACGTGCCTCTACAAGACGCTCGCATGCTTATTGCTTTATGATCCATGCCGGCAAAGCGATATCCCAACTCCTTCTCCATGACTCTCACGGCTGATCCTCGGATGGAACGCGTAAGGCTGTGAAGAATTCACCATTCGAGCATTCTTGTCATAAACACACGAAACTTCTTCGGGCCGGGGAACGGTATGGCCTATGAAACCAGAATTAATCGACGGTACGACGAGCCAGAGGAGGGCGTGCATGATACCCCGGCCAACAACACGTTGACCCCCGTGAGGTAATTGTCCCTGGTGTATCATGTTTGTGTCGGGAAAGCAAGCAGTGTTCAGTCCCGCGGAAAAGGATCCAAGTCTCGACCGTTCTTACTACTATTTCTTTTAGTGTTGCTCCTAGCTATACCTTCACCTTCCAAAGATTAATTAGAGATCGAGCCGCTGTCAGTTTTGATACCTTATTCCATAAATATCTCTAGACTCTCGAGGATCCGATGGGTTGGGTGATGTGGCATTCATGTGAGACTATGTGCCTATGGTGTTTGTTTTATGAGTCTTCTGTTGATCTCCGGCGCCCTTTATCTAAGTTGCGCATAATGCACACCCGCAATTCTCTCTCCATCTCACTCCGCCTCCAGCCTGCAAGGCTCGTGCACGAAGCCCTCAGCTGCTCGTATGCACGCCGACCTAGCCTCGACGAACTCGGGCTCGCTGCGTACCTTCGTCAATGGCGTAGCGAGGGAGTCCTCGTCTACATTCCCTCCATTGCGGCCTCGTGTTATTCGAGGCTCGAAGCTCCATGGGAAGCTAGTAAAATACGAAGGGCGACCAGTCCGACGTGACGCGCGTGTGAAGGATGGACCCCATGTATGACGCATATGGGAACATGCGGCTCATGGGATACGGCATACGCCGAAGTCTGCCCTCGAGCCTGGATAGTAACATACCTACTAAGGGCACGAGATAGAGGGGTTACACATACGTATGTATATGATGCTCGAGAGCTTAGACTCCTACAAACAACATCCAGGTGGGGAGGTATCAGCCGGTTTCAGGTACCTAGGTAGTATGAACCTTGTGGGTTTGTGTCATCGTCCGTCCCGAACGAGCCCTCTGCCCCTCCTCTTGGTTGGTCGTCTGCTCCAGCATAGATACCTAGCTATATGGATAGATCGCGGGTTCGTTTAACTGGATGCGCTCTGCCAACCCCGTCGTCCCTCTTTGGCAGCACCTACAGAGGTAGGCTTCTCGCATGGGCATCAACTCACTCTCGGACAGTTACTAGGTAAGTATGCATTCTCCAATCGACGCTTAGTGCAAGTCCGGCCATACTGTCTGTGATGGGCGGTGAGGACTGGCTGCGAACATCACGCACCGTCATGCTTGAGTTGTGGAAGCCTATGTAAGTGTGTTATGAGTATTATATGTGGCAGCAGGGGCCATCTGGTCGAATCTGCAACTTCTCTCCCTATTTGCAACCCCTACCTACCGAGTTGCGTCGCTTATGATTACATGAAAGCAAATTGTCACTCGTGTAATGTGAATCAGCTGAGCAAGTTCATATTCCAGGTCAGGAGCTACAGGATATCACCGACTGCAAGAAGACCGCACAGTAACCGGTGCGGCAACAGCACTAGCTTAAGAACAGCAATGCTCTCCATAAATTCGATTCCATGTTACAATATTGGCTGCTTGAGGTCCACTTCCTCAAGAGCACATACCGGAAATGCAGCCAGCTACCGCTTATTGTGTGGGTCTACTGGCAGTCGGGGACATAGACCTCCTGGTTTTGTTGATAATATTGCGATTTATACCGTGATGGAAGTCGCAAATCCAATTGGAGCGCCGTGGGCCCTGGGCAGGTGCACCGGTAGGCTCGTCCCTGAGATGGGGCGGGACAACGGGTCCCGTAATCCAGGGGTCGTCTTGTCGCAATCAAAATTTAGACGATATTTGTTACCCCATCTCCGCTCCTTCCCTCTTCGTTCGCTCGCGCTGGCCGAGGAGGGACTGCATGGAGCACGAGTTTCTACCGGGGAGTGTCTCATATTCCCGTAGATCAAGTGTTTTGTGGTGGTAATTGGTAGCTGTGACGTCGCTTCCTTCTGTTGTCAGATTTTGATGAGCTTGCAGGGCAGATGGGGGAGATGCGGCGATGCTATTTGAAAAGCGATCTGCACTTCTTTACATCTTGAAGATATAAGATTCTCTTCTGTATAGGTAGGTACCTACGTAAGTGAGTACTTGTGAGTGTAGCATCAACTGTGAGACCTCAACGGAACCCCACTAAATAACTCTGGCATTCTCATATATGATTGATTACCTATGAAATTACTAAAGCTTTAAAGTGTTTCACTCTCAAAATATGCACCATTGAGGAGCACAGGTTTTGATTGGCTCTTCTGCCGCCGCCATGCCCCCTCCAACGCCGTCTCAACTTGGTGCTTTTCATGTATAAGGATAGACATAGGATAAATCGACAGAGAGGAATACTGTGGTCTCGAGGTTTTCCAGTCTTCAACCAAAAAGCATCTTGCCGCCTATCCAACGTTAGGTATGAAGAGACAGCCCCCAAGACCCAAACCCCAAAACCGAAAACGAAGTCTTGAATCTGGGTCCGCGTATTGAACAGAAATTACAATATGGCTTTGGATAAGGTAGACAAATCTCCAACGGCCGTGTCATATTGCTCGGTAAGAGAGACCGAGAATAGTGCCAAGACCGTCTCAAGCTGGCCTAGATTGGCAGAACATAATTCGATAGAATAAACCGTTGTGGGAACGGAGAGCGACCCATGTAACAGAAATGCCCAAGCTATTCCCCTAATGTCGACTAGACGGGTCCCCCCAAGTTGTTCATGGGGTTGGATTATACAGTGCTAGGGGCTCGCTCCCCTTTTGTACTATAATGTCATAATCTAATTGAATTCCCCTAAGAAGTGGGGTGGGTCTGGCCAAGCCAGCAGATTTCTGCATCCAGGAACAAGTAAATGATTGGCAGACCATTCGCATCAACTTCCCATTTGTGCACCAATATGAACGCGCGAGAAGGCATCAAATTGCCCAGCCCGGCAAGTGGATGGATTCATTCTGGGTTTCTCCTGCCCAGCGCTGCTTTCTCTCATGTCAACTGGGGCGATCTCCGTGCACTAACCAAAAGTCGCCCTTCCCCCTTTGCAACTTGATATCCCCGTGCACATGGCATTCACTTCCAAGTTCTTAATAAGGACCGTCGATACTCAATCCGGCCAACTTCCCACCGCAGTCACTCCTTCACTAATCTCGTCGTCTTCTCTACTCTCTCTCTCTCTTGCGGCCACGGGCTTTTTACTTCTCCATAGGCAATTCTGGTCTTTGTTCACTTCCAGTCACTCTCTTGGAATACTATTGCGCATTCGGAAAACACAGTCAGGTCAGGAAGATTACGGTCGAACAACCACTGCCCGTCTGAGATAATATTCGATACCGTACACATACAGTCAGGCGCTGCAGAGATACTCTGTGTATTTGGCTACAGAGAAAGCAACAGATCTAGCGGAATTCTGTGGCGTTGTTCCGACAAAGTCGTCGAGATGCTGGTGAGTCCGAAATATATGATTCGTTGGTCGCCAGAAGTTCGGGGAGAGCCGCACTGTATGCGGCAATGGCGTCGTAGAGCATTGGCCATCAATCCTGCGGGACCTGACCTCGCAACGACCATCGCGTTCTCGGCATGAATAGCAAGGATGTTTACTCAGCAGATCAACTGACAATGGTTGTTCCTAATGCAGGTACAATCGGCGGCTCTTGTCGCGTTCGGCGCGACCTTGGCCGCTGCCGTTCAACCACTTGAGGTCAGAGGCAACCAGTTCGTTAACCCTAAGACCGGCAATGCCTTTCAGATTGTCGGAATGGCCTACCAGCCCGGTGGCAGCGCCGGATACGACCCTAGTCACGGTCGGGATCCCCTCTCGGACCGTGACGTCTGCACTCGTGACGCCGCTCTTATGCAGATGCTGGGCGTCAACACCATCCGAGTCTACAACCTGGATCCTAACTTGAATCATGACGAGTGCGCCAGCATCTTCAACGCCGCGGGTATGTACATGCTCATCGACGTAAACTCTCCTCTCCCTGGTGAGGCTATCAACAATCTTGAGCCCTGGACGTCATACTACGCCGCCTACCTCAACCGCACTTTTGCCGTTGTCGAAGGCTTCAAGGACTATCCCAACACTCTGGGTTTCTTCTCCGGCAACGAGGTCATCACGGATGAGAAAGTTTCCAAATTCGTGCCCCAATACGTGCGTGCTGTGACTCGCGACCTCAAGAACTATGTCAAAAACCACGTTGATCGTCCCATCCCCGTCGGCTACTCGGCTGCCGACGTTCGTGTTATTCTTGAGGACAGTTGGAACTACTTTCAGTGCGCTATCGACGGAGACGAGGATGACATGTCTCGCGCTGATATGTTTGCTCTCAACAGCTACTCGTGGTGCGGTGATAGCAGCTTCACCGAGTCCGGCTATGATGACCTTGTTGCTATGTTTGAGAAGACCTCTGTCCCAGTCTTCTTCTCCGAGTTCGGTTGTAACGAACCCTCGCCCCGCCTCTTTACCGAGATCCAATCCATTTATAGCTCCGACATGATGGGCGTCTTCGCCGGTGGTGTCGTTTACGAGTACACCCTGGAGGCCAACAACTACGGCCTAGCCAACATCAACAACGATGATCAGTCTATCGAACTCTTGCGTGACTTCCATACCCTGCAGGAGCAGTACGAGATGGTCGACTTCGAAGCGGTTCAAAGCATCAAGGCAACGAATACGGAGAACCCTCCTCCCGAATGCAAGCCTAGCCTTATCAAGGACAAGCGCTTCCAGAACAACTTCACCTTGCCTGTACCACCACCCGGAGCTCAGAGGATCATTGATAACGGTGTCTCTCCTAAGCCCGTCGGCAGGCTTGTTGATATTGATCAATGGGACGTCGTGTATGAGGTCAAGGACTCTGATGGCAATGTGATGACGGGCCTCGCGGTGAAGCCCCTCGCTGATGATGTGATCAACACTCCAGGAACCAACCAGGGTGGCAGCACTAGTAGTGAGGCTTCCAGTACCGAAGATTCGGAGAGCGCTGCCGTCCGAATGGCCTCGACCGGCTCCATCGTCATCTCTCTCGCCGTCGCCGTCTCGGTGGTAGCGGGCAACCGGTTATTCTAGAAATAAAGTAAAAGGAGCATGAAATATCCACCTTGGTCACTCGGACGGCTTAGATCGGGACCATACTTAGTTCTTTGGCCGCTCGTCGGTACCACATTCCGCCGTCGAGGAGAGGCGAAGGACGCCACAGATCCCAAACCATGCGACCGCGTTAGTTACGAGTTGGTCTAGACTTGCCAATGATGGCAGGATAGACATTGTGCACTGTGGCGGCTCTGGCAGTGTCGTTTGTGTTGTATCAAAGGGCACGGCTCTATTCTGGTCTTCGTTTGATATCGCTAGCATTGGAGCGAGGTTCGCTGGACTGGTTTTGTACCTTCCTGTAAGCTCAATTATACATAGAAGCGATTCCGAGCCATGACAACTTTTAGGCGATAAATGATAGCTTTTCTGTTTTGCATCTTTCGCCTACAGTCCGCCACGGTGATTAACTACGACGTTACAGGGATAACCAAGTAATCGTGTGATTTTTTTCATGTGTATTTGCAATCCAGAGTGGCTTGGTCTCTACGGAGCTGACCAGACTTCGTGGCTTCGGGAATTTCTCGCTGTGATGGATGCTCGGTGAATGCAGATAGATTGATGTTTCATGGTCAGCGCGACCATAGTGCTGTGTAGGTATAAACCTCGAGTTGGCGATAACGTCCTGCCTATCCTCTCCTCCCAATCTTATCTAATTTTCTATTAAATGACACCAATGAAGGCATACGACAAAGGTGTCGATTCTGATATATATATATATATATACCACGGGAGTATCCAGATAAGGTAAGAAAAGCAAAATGGAAAAGAAAGGCAAAAGGGGAATGCCCGGGCTGGGGTTCGCACACGGGCCTGCCGGTCTTCTGGGGGGCGCGGCTTGTCTTTCGGGCTGGACCACCGTCTTATTCCGCCAACCTTTCGGTCGTTTGTCAAGCATCTTCTGAACTCGTGTCGCCTCCAACTACACAAATCGGGCTTATTCGCTGCTGCGTCGGCCTCTTATCTGGTATTGTCATCTAGCGCGTAAGGCACCCATTGATGGTATCTACTGCTGGCTGCTGGTTGCTGCCCCAGGCATCAATGAGGGCGGGAATGAATTACTCAGGTACCCATGTAGGTAAGGAGTTACACGAGTCCCAGTGGTACTCTGTCGGCTAAACCCGGCGAGCGGTATGATGTCCGGGGTAAGTGGGCAGTTATTAATAGGTCGGCATAATGTCTTCCAGTTGTGTTGGAACGCCCGGTATTCTGCACACGCTCCGACGCCGTGGTGTCCTACGCTGACTATCGTTCCACTTCCATTGGGTGCATCCCACGCAGCATTCCGGTGTGGAGGCTCGCCACGCCGAGGTCATCCTTTTCAGAGAAATGAGGTTGCTTTCCCGCTTGGCTGTTGCCGACCCGTCGTAGTGGACTTCACCGGCGCTGGACAAAGAAATCCCCCCTGCCACCCGGCGCACGCCTCAAAATTATATTTTTTTTAAAAATAAAAAATAAAAAATATCCCATCACGCACGGCTCGCATGTGAGGGAGGGTGCACTCCGGACCAAAATTTCAAACTAGGTAGGGCTGCCAGGTTTTGGTCCGCTAGAGGCGTACGGGTGACGTACAATTGCTCTCCTTGCTTACTTTGCTTCGGCGAATGATGCCTGTGATTGGGCGGTTATACGGATAAGCGAACAGAGCACATTGTTCTTTTTTTCTAAGCGATATCTATAGTCATGCGGTCAGAGGAATCTCTATGCCGGACGGAACGATATTAATGGTCAATCTACTCCTGGAGGGCCACACCCAACCTGCGTTTGATGGCGGGATTTAGAGAGAGTGTGGATCAAGTAGAAGACTAAAGGCCGATACATAGTCAATAACAGCAAGAACCAGTCTTGAGCTGACCCCCCACGCCTATCATGGCGTTCCTCCGGGACCGACGACCCATGCGAGGAATACTCGAGTCTCAAGTAATCCGCACTACTGGGACCACGTCCGAGACCTAGGAACTCTACTCCTGCGAGTTGTGATATCCCTGGCTCCTAGACGCCGTTCGTCGGTGCTAGACATTCAACACAGTCCCTTCTAAGATATTGAACTCTTCAATGTGAGGGAATAGACTGATATAGCCGGCAAAAAAGAGTTGATATAACAAGGTAAGACCCTAGATGACCCCAAGAACTATGCAATTAATTCTGGATTGATCTCCGACCTCTGTCGCCAATGACCCTAACAATGGCTTCATGAAGTGTTATTGATACAAAGCCTACGTGAAGATATAGGAAGAACAATTTTCCTTGAAAGGGAAACTAACGGGTAGCCCCTTTTCTAGCTAGATAACCCTGTCCTCAACACTCTCTACTGTGTCGTCTGAAGAACGAACCGATAAAAAGAGGCTTAATTACTGCCTCCAGACCCAGGAGACGGGCATTCGATGGCGAGAAATAGAGAGGGACAATCCGGACATCGCTGAAATATGACTAATACTATTGAAACTGCGTCTGAGACGGCCGATCGTTGTAGACCGGGCTGCAGCGTTTTCGCTCCTCTAAAATATGTAACACAGTGACTGATAATCTGTTGTAAAGAGTTGCCGTGATCACAATGGTGCTGAGATCAGTTACCCTTTCAACTCTACTGATCTTAACGCCATATGCTAACTCGACTTTGTTCACTCGGACTTGAGACGGTAGAGTATACGACCCGAATCAGCTGATTACCGGAGTGCCTTTAACTGGACCGGTCATGGTGATGCTTGTTCTTATCGGATCCCCTTTTGGCCTATTTAGTCCTTCTAAAGGGGATGGCTTAGTCCTTCATCTGGCGTTGAACCACAAGAAACACGCACGCAAGTGGGATGACCTTGGGATTCGGCAACCAGCATAAGGAAAGAAGAAAAGAAAGGAACGACAATGCCCCGTCGCCCCTCCCCGGCCGTGGCGAAGCCCCGCCTAGTCGGATGTCGTTGGAGAGAACTAGCAGGAAACAGCGGCTACCCCGGCCCCTTACCGACTTGTACTCCCCGGGATTGGGCCTCCTGGAGGGCGGCCGACAAGTGTTTCAGAGCGGCGCAGGATCTCCGCCGCAGCAAAACTCCCCTGGACCAAATATATGCACCTAGGACACCCATGGAGCCTGCACAAGGCCGTTCGCCCAGATGTCGTCAATGATCACTTGGCGATGGTCAAGTCCTCGCAGGTTTTGCAGCAGCCTCGTTAAAGGAGACGTCAGGTCATGGATACTTTCCTAGGACTCCCGCGAAGGACAATTACGCATGCCGTTCCCGATATCACCTACACGGCCTAGATGTGCATACGGCCTTTTCGACGGGATCGTCCTTTACCAACGGGCTGAGCTTGACGACACCGAGGAGTTATGAGAGCCACGGTGGCATGGTCGCTTGAGCAGGAGGTTGTTTCGAATTGGTAGCGAGTCAGTCAGCTTATCGGAGGCGCGTGCTAACTCCCAGATCGCCCCTTCACCAGGATCAGACGAGAATGGTGTTCGCTGATCCCACTATCGGCCCATACGCCCTCACCGCCTCAGTCGGAATGGCGTTCTCCGCCGTCTGACGTTAAGGTCTCCTCTCATGAAGGAATGTCCGTCTGACAACTCCGGCAGAGCACGGCCTTGACGTGGGCTTGCGCCTGCCTGCTAAAGGAACGAGCGCGCGGGTAGTCGAATCCGTTCGGCCACCGCGACAAGCGGGACTAGTGCGCGGTTATCAGTGCCACGGGATCGGAGAGATATGTTGCGCGGTGAGCCAGGAGGAGAGGCTGGGGTAGGATCAATTGCCCGGAACTCAACATCTCCATACATCTTTGAGAGGAGAAACTTGAAGCAGCCATGTTCGGTATCCTCAAGATGGGGTTTATAGGATAGTCTGTCCTCTGATGTATGTATAGGATGCATTGTTGATGCCTGGCATGGTGAGTACGATGGGAAATACATCGTGAATGCTTATTAAGGCGACCAACGCTAATTCACCCGGCGCTTTGGCCCATACTAACTCCATCAGTTTTGGTGCGAGGTTGGGAGGGAAAGCATGCGATGCACTACACCGCCGAACTCCTTCGTCGGATGACGTAGCCAAGCTTTTGCCTAGATAGCCGTTACGTAAACATCGCCGATTGGCGAAGTCGTTTTAAGTCTCGGCCGCATCGTGGCTTACATAATGCTACGACTCTACTTCGTATAACGTTCGCTTCTTGCATGGAAGGGGCTGAGATGGTATACTTCGTAATCCATTCGAAGTTTAAGTTGTTTCTTGCATACATCCATTGACAGATCTAATGCTGGCTTCACTGCGACCCGTGATTGGCAACTATTTTTGACCTTGTGACTGGGTGAGGGGAATCATCGCCTTCCACAATACGAAGCAATACACCGAGTATAGCAATCAGCTATCACTAGGCGTCATTAGAATAGAAATCTACGTGATGGACGTATTGAAGCATTTAAGCAACGTGGCTATTTCGGCTGGCTTTCCCATTAGTCTAATAAAGCTAATACGCACGCCGTATACGATATTTTGGCCTCGATGGTGCAGCACGATGGTAGGTAACCCTCCTAACCCCTTGCGTGCGGCGGAAGTCACGTTGTGTGGGGTACCTAGGGTTACGGACCGATATAAACCTTCGGCGCGTGATGTAAGTTTGGGATGACGGTGTACTTGCAGTGCCTAATATCAGTTGTCGGTCATGAAGCAACAAGATCTTGACCAAGGTTGCCGAGATACATGCGTGCCGATGGGATATCGACTTGTGGTAATCAGACCGAATGGTCACGCTTACTGACAGTCCGGGACCTGCTGAGATTGTTGTATGCGAGAAGGTCCACTGTAGACCGCTGCGAACCAGACAGGCCTTCCTTATTGGGAGAGAGCAAGAGATGGCCGCATTGTTTCGGCATGGAATGGCACGGGGAAGCGCACGAGGGAGGCTCGAGTAAGAAGTAATACTTGGTACCTACATAATACCGTCGCCGCGGTTCCGTCATTTACTCCCCAGGGTTAGTATCGACTGGTTGGGAGGGTTGTTCCCCGCCAACTTACCCAGGTAATGTTTTGAGTTTTGCGGCCGAATAGTGCGGAGTGGTGGTAGTGGGGCATGTGATTTGGGATCGATGAACAGCAAGGGTGAGCGTCTCGTGCAGGCAGGATCTGATGAATTTTTCCCACCGATTGGACGCTTCCCCACAAGCCAAGCACAGCGCGAGGAGGAGATGTAAGCCAAAAACCCGTCATCTGATTAGCACCCCTTGCAATTACTAACACTTGAACACTGCCCAGCTCTATGGAAGTACCTCATGTAGAACCTGACCTTTTCCTTCTGTCTACGCGTGGCATTAAAAGAAGTCAATGCCGATGCTGGCAAGGCTAATCTCGGAATGAAGCGACGACGACGACGACGCATGATGTTCCTTGTTTTACTTTCGCTGTCATTGGCGTCTATCTTTTAGATTAAATTGCAGGTGGGTGTCACACATTCCTCGCTGTGAAATGAATTCGAGGTCATATTACTCTTTAATTACAACTTCATTTCTCTAGGGTTTCATCACCACCCTGCCACCCTGGACACCTGCAAGGACTTGGATGTTGTACGCGCGCAAGATTATCATGTACCATGATATGGGAGCTACCCACAGCGCTAATCCCAGTCTAACTCTATTGGATTACAGGTTTGATAACGGTCCCTGCGGGGACACTGCCGTTGCTCTTGTGGACGCGGGGAAGCAGCCACACAAAGGAAGAGAATCGACCCGGCGGGACCAACTCCACACGTGCTTCTCGAACCGGGTCCTGTCCAGTGACAGTGAGTGGTATTCCTGCTCTCTCTCTCTGGTAATGGCTATGTATTCCATGTATTTTCCCGCCTCTACAAGTGCGGAGGCAAAGTAGGCTTACCTTGAAAAAGTACATGGGGTACCAAGACTGATGAAACTGGAACGGTCGACTTACCGACCGCTACACGATGGCCCAATTTCTGTCCCTTCCCAATTTAATCCAAACGCATTCTCTTTACCTCATCATCACATCTCTTTTAGGGTTTCTATCGAAAGCTGGAATCAATAGATACAACATGGATCAATCACAGGGAAAGCGTCGGCGTCGAGGCGGGTCGACCGACTTACAACAGCAACAACAACATCAGCAGCAGCAGCAGCAACAGCAACGGTTATGTTCCCACTGTGGTCGCGGCTTCAAACGATCCGAACATCTGGAACGCCATGTCAGAACGCGTTGGTCTACCTTCCTGCCCAATATTCCTCCATCTTCGCTACCTCGCCTTACCCCAACTTTTTACTCCACAGCTTACTATGTGCGCATATAACACAACCCGTCCGTGCTAATATAATCCTTCGACTCCCACAGATACGAAGGAGAAGCCTTACATATGCCACTGCGGCTCGGCATTTTCACGCCGCGACTTGCTGACACGGCATCAGAGGATCTCCCATGAGGCGGCCTCATCAACCTCACCAGATGCTCCTCCATCTGACGAGATCCAACATGCTGCCGCCGACTCTGACCGGTCAGTCGCCAGCGACACGACGCCGCTCTCCGATGTGAGCATCCAGCACTGGATTCCGCAGCCTCGCTATCTTGATCAGGCCCAGGTCATGGCGGATAATCACTATGCGACGTCCCCGCCAGCTTACCATCATCATATTTCCGGCCATGAGTTCTTCGGAAATGGTGAGTCAGCCTCGGCCCTTCCGTCCAATCAGGTTCACTGGGACTCTTTAGGTGCAATATCTAGATGAAAGTTCGCACATCCCGCTAACGCTGTAAAAAGCCCCGAATATGCCCGGTTTCAATGATTTCAAAGACATCAACAACTTTGTTGACCATGGAAGCATGTCAATGCAATGGAATTCATATCAGTATGAGCCAGGGATGGAGCAGGACTTCGTAGACCCGGCCCTACAGGGCTTCATAGCGGACCCGTCGCCCTACATTGTTCATGCACACCACCATCCGGAGACCTACAACCATTAGTCTACTACAGGCCTCAAAAGATATAGCAAATACCAAAAGGTCTCTGTCAAGGCAGTCGACCCATCTGCGAATCCAGACACAGTTTACTGCTTCTCCATCAGAGAGAGGCGTCTAGTGTTTGGCCGGCACCGCATTCTCCCGAGACTCGAGAGGTAAAACGCGCCGAAGCAGAAACTACTAGTAATAATAAGATACCCGATGTCGAATCGAGCTGCCCAACATCAAATTTTTAACGGCGCGTATTTATTTATTTATTTTATTACTTTTTGGAAGGGAAAATCACACAGATGCATGACATGTACCACAAGTGATGCTTGAACCGTTGACGAACCCCGAGCTAAACTGCCACGGATGATAAAGTAGACGTGTTCCTTATAAATAAGATAAGAGGGCGCGTTTATAACGATAATGTTGCCATCTACGGTTCAAAGGGACACTGCTAGCCCACTATGTTTCGGTCTTCCATTAAGGAGGCGGTGCCCTTCATTATATACCTGCCCGCCCTAGGTATGTCGCCGGTGAGATTGTCAAAGTCTTTGCTCTTCCTACATGTTTCGCTTCTAGTTCCAGTACGAATGGCCCGTCCGGTTCAGCCGCAATTTCAGTGGTGATAAATACGTGCCCGCAGGCACGAAGAACTAAAGAGATTAAGGATTAATAGGAAGGCTATAATGTATAGTTACATTACAATATTAAGTTATAAGAAAAGAGAGTTACTTATACCGCCTTTAATATTATATATTTGAACTTGGAAACAAGTGAGCAAAACAAAGTTATAAGATAATAAGTATTATACGATATTGAGATATGATATATAATTTCTACGACTAAATCCGTTTTGAAATCTCTGTTAATTTATATAGCCGATATAAGACTCGATATTAATACATTAAGGCCTTATTGACTTCACGTTATTGTTAACCTCGGTAACCATCGACCTGATTAATAACAATGTAACCTAAAAGACCTAGACTCCCGGGTTAGCTTGACCTAGCCATGGACCCAGCCTTCGACTAAAACAATGAGCGGCACCTTCCCCCCGCCCCCTGTGGTTGGGTGCGTGGGGATGGGGATGGGGACGCAGCCGTCGACTTGGTGGACCGTCGATCTGGCAACCGCCAACTAGAGTAAGGCGGTTACCATTATCGGTGAGGCGTGCAAATCTTGTTTGTTTCCATAGCTTTGTCGTAGGGGCCGACGCTTCTAATGTACCCCTATATACCCCTTGTCCCGCAGATCACACGGCTCCTATTGCGGTTTCTTCCTGCCGTTGAATGTAACATATACGAAATCCCTTACCACCCAGTTTTTCATTGGTACAGTAGATTCCATGAAGGGAGAAAAGAGCGAAAGGGAAAAAAAATGCACTTATCGGGTAGGAGAAACACATCAAAGACGGGTCTGGACTCTTAATATACACAGCCTTGCGGGGAGAAATAGAGGGGCGCTAACATTATATTATCGTACTTCATTCATTGGCTGATTCATGCAGCTAGACATGCAGGCAACAAAAAATCTGCCATAGATAATGTGACGAACCTGCATCCGGCTGATCAAACCAAAATTAGACGATAAATGGTGCCCGATGATGGATAGGCTGTGGTGTACTTTTCGGATGTTGTTGTCATCTAGAGTTATCTGGGTTGGGGTCTTGACCTATAGAATTGATCAGTGACACCACCCATCCAGCTTGAACGTATTTGGAGGCGTATATCTCCAGCAGTCCCCGTTGGCAGAACCGAGAATGTTACCTTGCCGTTCTCTAATCGATGCTACTCCGGTTGTTCTCTCTCGTCACCATCTCAATGTTGAATACTACCGTGGATTCACAGTCTACACTTGCTTGTGGACCAATTGATCCATGGGGAGAATCCTGGGGGGCTATTCTCACACTAGCATTCAAGGGCGGGAATACTTTCCCCTTTATCGCATTCTATGACACGATCGTTACCGGGCAACGTTTCATAATTCACCATTCGCTTTCTTCCGCGGAGCTTTGAGACAGTATCTATCATCAGCGCCAGGCAACATTGCGGAATAAATTCGGAGCCTTTGCATGGTACCGATCACATTCACGCAACTTGTCGTTGCATGGCACAAATCGGTAAATGGGACCGATAGTCGCATTCTCCCGTTGCTCAGCTATGCTCTTCTCATGTCAATCTGTTTCATTGTTATGTGGGCTTTTCTTCCAGAGCGGTCACGACCAACGAAGTCCTAACCTCCAGACCCTCTTGAGAATACAGGGGTTCAAATAGCGCCGATACCGTGGAAGAGTGCATGTCTATGATCGAAAAACACTATAATCTAGTCGTAGATGCCTCTGGGAGTTTGGAGCTTTGGCCTGCAGGAAATGGGACGGAAGGTGAGACTACCTGCAATACGAAGTGAGGTCACCCTGCAATGATTCGTACGTAAAAATTTATAAGGTAAGCTTAATTAAAAAATGAGGGAATTTTTAGCGTATGCTTGGTTTTTATATTAAAACTACGAATTTCCTACAACTGCTAAAGGGATATTCAGTTATATATACTGGTGAATGATTATCATTAAACAGGTAATTCACCTTTTTATCTATTACTGGGATTATTAGTTAAGGTTTGAATAATTGAAAAGTATTGAAGGATAAGAAAGACTTTTCCTAGCCTTTGCTACCTCGAATAGGGGTAGTCCCACTTTTCCGGGGAAATCTCAGGATTCCTAGAGTACCTCATCTAACTACGCGCAGCATTGCTATGCCGGCAGCGGCTTGTTTGCAACATTAGACTGTGACATATGCGCCCAGAAACGCCTGCTCATTACCATCCAAACCAGGACTTCTTGCCCCGTCCAGACAGAAATATTTGTATGACAACTCTGGCCTGGTACTAGATACGGGGCTCATCGATAACTCACATGCATCTTGGGTTAAATGGGCCTTCGAACGAGGTACTTCTATACAGATCCAGACTTCACTGCGAACCCATCGAGACAGAGGGATATTCTTCTACACATAATATACGAGCGAGTATTCATATACTGGATACTACTACGGGTCCATCAACCAGTAGGGGAGCAACTATACTTACTAGTACTTTGCATAATATTTGCGGCCCACCGGGGGCGAAGTACTCTGGGATGTATCCTGGTTTGATCACATTCTGGAGCTGAACCGGAGGGACTCGGACGTATTCCATTTTTCCCTATCGGCGAACGGGGTTATTCATACGGCAAATACGACTGATAGGTGGTCTAAAGCATCATTCCCGAGGACAATCGCAAACAGCCAAGGCGACAACTCGACCGTATTCGTCACGGATCAAGCGGCATCACCTCTCGCCTGCATTAGCCAAGAGCAGTTCTGCAATCCTAACTTGCCTCAGGAGAGTGTCTGCACAGATTTGACGAGCTCGGGGGACACCCTCAGGCAAGCGACGGACCCGTTCCAAGACAAAAGGTTGGCCGAGAGGTTTCAGTGGATGATGAAAGCCGCCTTTAGCAAGAGGGCTATTCAAATTTTGTGCCCGAATCTCTAGGGGCAATGCCGCTCACATCTAGGGTTGGCTTAGAAAACAGTATGCAAGGGCCTTTACCGGGCAACCAGTGGCAGCTGGACGTGGAACATTGGTTTCCACTTCACTGGCTACGCTTCAGAAGGCAGTCGTCAATGCTGCGTCTGGGCCGCGAGACAGTCCGACTCGGATTACAAAACTCGGGCCAACGGTATGACAGAGGAACTACCATGTCATAGTGGGTAAGGCGACGTTACTTTAGCCAGATCTCTTATTGGTATGCATATTATAGCTGCAACAAGAACCTTGATACGGCGATTTTGCATGGCATTGGGCGCTCGAATCCTGTCGAGGTCGGAACAAAACTCAACCCACAAGCGCCTCAACTACACTCACTCCGTGATAGCATCGAATTGACACAGACTAGGGTTGACAATGCAGGGAACCGAGTTGCAACCAAACAAACGGAGGTTTTCAAGGAGACCTACACTGAGCTGCATGTCTACTTAGCATATTACGAAGCATATTACGAAGCCCATTTAGCGGCAGGAATAGGATGTATGGATGTGCGGTATGATATGGACCAGTCCACCTTGTCTATGATCTAAAGGCCAGACTACCAGTCAAGATTGGGTCGTTGCTAGTCCCTACCATGAGGTCGACATCGCCCTTTCGTAGATGATATGGTGGTGACGCGTTACGTCCGACCAGTTCAGGGTCCATCTTGAGGGGGTTCAAAGGCTTTGCTTTTGACCTCGGCCCCACCTTGTCCCCTCTCTTCCTCTTCCGCTGCCACCCCTCGATCTTGGCGCAACCATTCCCGACCAGACCTCCAGCGACTTCTTGTCGAAAGGGGGCAGCACGCGTCCGGTAGCATCTGACTCCGGATCTCCGGCGATTGCTCGCAGGAATTCGAAGTACTTCTCAAAATCGGGGGCCACTGAGTACAAGGCTTTGCCTCCGCCGCGCAGGACAACTCTCTTCCGTTCCCATTCTAGCTGCTCCGCTACTGGCAGTTGCTGTTCCTTTGCCCGACCGGCCAGATACCGCGTTACCGCCATGGCCTGCTATCCATACATGCGGAAAGTGAAACCACCGCCATTCTACCGTAGAGGGTCGGTTGCGACACCGGGGCCGACAGGCAGGAGAGAGTCTAGGAATCCGGAGTTATTCTTCGGAGAAAAGTGAGTCCAACGTGGCTGAGACTAGGACTTTGCTTACGCGTCAGTTTATACGTTTCCATTATTTATCTTTGAATTAATGTCAGCAGTCACAGTGATCGAATGCAGAAGTCTGGCATAACTCTCTGTGTGTTCTCTAAGGTGTTCTAGGAGTGGACAAAATCTAGTCCGCGGGCAATCGCCCTTACATACACGATTGGTTGACAAAGGATCGTCCGTAAACAAAGGCTGTCCCAGGCAGCATTCTGCTGCCTGGCCCAAACAAAGCCTACCAGCCGGCAACACCTAAAAGCACCAATTGCCGACAATTAATAATAAAAATAATAGAATATTAAGTCCTATATATTCGAAAATACTTTTATTAACAAGCGTAATATTTATTCATTAATGCATAATTGAATTAATAAATAAGCTATGAATAATAGAAACGCATAAGAGGACACGTAAGCAAAGTCTTAGACCTAGCCACCTCGAATAGGGGTTGGACCCACTTTTCTCCGAAGAATAACTCCGGATTCCTAGAAAGAGGATGAAGATAGTTGAGCCCACCTACCATGCTGACGAACGTCAGCGCCGTGTCTTACATGTTGAACGCGTACTGGTACACCCCTGGTAGTCCCCGATAGGCTTTCTTGACGCGTGTCTGCAAATCCGGAAGATACGGCAGGCCGGATCGATAACCCGTGCCAAAGGTCACATGGTTGACTCCGACTAGATGATTCTGTCCGCAGAAGGGATCTGCCCCGTGCCAGCATCGAACTTCGTGGCCTGCATCCTCACAGAAATATGGGGATTCTTAAACGGCTCCCATCCGAATGCTGGTATGGGGTCTCCCCTGAGCGAAGAACAGACTGGGTGTTGGGCGAAGCTCGTGAATGATCTCGTGTGGGGACGCCGATACTCCAGCCACGATAACGCCTGCATGTTATCATTAATGGAGGTTTTAAACGTCGTCAAGGGTAAGTAGTCATTGACCATACCTTTCCCGAAAAGCTAGACGTGTTGCGGACGTGTTTGCTCTGCAGTACCCTCTCGGGAAACAGTTCGTCGTACTCTACCAAGCCCGGGATGTTCGGGAACCGAGGCATGTTGTAGTGCCCCGAAGCCATCAGGAGGGCGCCGAATCGTTCACACCACCAGTAGTTGTTCCCCGAGGCCTCCCTGCGGAGTATCAATACCTGCTCGTCATTTGCCTTCTCGGCTTCTCTCCACCGTAGTGTTGAGCTCGAGCAACTTGCCGTACCCACCACGTAAGAGTAACCCCTCGACCCATTCCCGAATCCCTATGTGATGCTGAAACGGCGCCGAAGAACCATATTCGTGCACCGTGCGCTTTGAAAGCTTCCCGGAGAAAGGCTCCTGGGCGTAGCTCATAATCTCCGGCGTGATGTTTTTGTGCAGATTCTCATCTGCGGTAACTTAGATTAGCAATAGTCTGTCATGCACTCGATATTACTTCAAAGCCATGTCGGAGGTGAGATCCGTTTGGACATCACGTTCCGTTGTAGACCAATATTTACGAGGAAATGGCATTAGGAATGGACTGAAAGGCACCGAAAGCTGCTTACGGATGGCGGTACCTGAGAAACGCAGTTGATGATTGTTGACCGCCTCGGATATGGGCGTCACCGCCGGTAACTGTTCCGGGATGGGAGGAGCATCGCCGGCGACATTGTTTAAGAGGTCAACGAGAGAGGATACCTTGGCTGGCAAATGCACCATGTAATTCCACGTGCCACCAATGGCCGCTCGTCTGTCGAAGATCGGACGGCCTCAAACGCCTGCTCTTTGGCTAGGGCGTCTCCAGCACCGATCCTCCGCAACTTGCCGTACTTTGAAAGTCATTGACTGGCAGGTTTACACCCAAATCCCCCCTGAGGAGTAAGAGATAGTTCTATTTAGTTCAGAGTTGTCTCTGTACTGCCGTAATATGTCCTCTAGTAGAGTCGGAAAGTGTGAGCCTTCGAGCACTTTGCCAGATGGATAGTCAGGAGCTCTACATCCCTTGTGGCGGATGCCGTGATGCGTAGTAAACTTGACGTCAGGGCCAATGAAGATGGCCAATTTCTTCAGGTTGTAATAGAACCATATCCGAGCCGGAGAGACGACGCCAACCTCTCCAATCTCACCCAAGATCTTTCTCGTAAAGGCGTATCGGGAAGCTATTCGTATGCACCCGAATGCGCTATATATGTAAACATCGCCGAACCTGTTAATGCAAACCTATATTAGCATCCGGCGCTCATCAAAAGACGCGAGAATGCGAGTATTTCTGCATTCTCGTTGCAAACAGTGTTCATTACGATCACTCGGTTGGGACTATTTGATTGAGAATGTCGTTTCAGGCGAGAGAAGTTCACGTTAAGTTGCATAGACTACGGGGAAACAAGATAGCCAAACGTTATAGAGGTTGTAACTCAGTTCCCGAATTTCTGAATGGAGGCCGGGCAGCTATAAGATAGCGACCGCCGCTGGCGAGTCTATAGACTCCTCCCGGAGTTCCGGTGATACTTCGTTGGCGATATAGAGGATAGTGTACCTGACTTAGAACTTCTGAGGCCTTTACGGACTATTCTGAGTAACCTTCTATGCTGAGCTCAAGGCGAGGATCATGCCGGGATCTGGGCTTAGCCGGGAGGGGACTCTAAGCTCTGGTGCTGGGCTTGAGGCGGCGATATCGAACAGACAACGGCACGTACGCTGGCGGCCCGTAGACCGAACTCCTAGGCGTTGTTCTTCCCCAAGAGTCCGACTGGGGCGCTCGGGTTAAGGGGAGAGATTTCAGCGGCTAGAAGAGTCATGTGATCGGCGAGCTGAATTGGATGCCGGTCCAGGTCGCAAATGGCATGTATGCTAGAAGTGCTCTGGCATACATCTAACATTACCGCCGTGTGTATAATCATTTCTCAGCCCTGACTGTTAACAAGCCGCTTTTCCAGTCCGGCAGAAGGCAATTACCAGGCCGCCACCCCATCGCCTACGCGGATATTAAGCATGGTCCCCATTCCAGTATGACCCACTGTTAGCTAAAGGGTGCCGTTATATTCCAGTAGGTGTAGGAAGGCCTTGTAGACGCCGAAGCAAGGAGAATTTGTGGTTTCTTAATTCCAGATGCTCCTAACTGATTCGCGTCGCGAAGAGACTCACTCAGGGGGAATATAGGAAAGGGGGAGGGGTTAGATCCTCACAGTCACTCGTTCAGCTTTCTACCTAATTTGTAAGAGCTCACTTACAAGCCTTGGAATTCTATTAGCAGAATCTGTAGGCACCACATCAACTCGTCGGGTCTGCCGAAACATCCTGGCTAGCATTCACGTCCACCCTCAAGGCCACTATTTTCTGAAACTACGCAACATTGGTAAGGTCTGTTTTTAACGCCTTAAGGTCCTTCAAATTCTCGGGAGTGTCTTCTGGTATTCCACGACATCCGGATGTCTCACCGCTCCCGGCTGGATCTTGGAAAAGTTGAGGCTGACGCCCTCCTCGATATCCGGATAGGGACCCAGCGGCGTGATGGCGAGAGGGTTGATCTTCTCGTGGCTCTTGGTGTACTGCCCGCGGCATCGTCAGCTCACCTTGCGTCGTCTAGGCTCCAGCAAAATACCCGAATACTGCACTTACGTTCTCCTTGATGTGCTTGAAGTTCGTCGTCTCCCGGAAGCCCTTGACGTTCCAGTACAGGTTCTTCATCCACTCGTGCACGACGGGGTAGTCCTTGCGAATCATGCCCACTAGAACGTATGGAGTTAGTAGTTGTTCCCTTTAGGAAGTACGCGGCTGCTATATAGATGGAATCCGACGTTCGAGATTCGTTGGCCCAGTCCCGGAAGCCTCCATCAGTGAATTCTGTGCCCCTCGTGGGACCACTGCGCAAGACGGGCAGGGGAACGAATAACTTTTAAAACCGCTCACAGTTGAGCTTGAAGTGCTGCACATAGACGACATCGAAGCGGATGGCCGTGGGGTACGCCAAGATGTCGAGCTCTGTGAGCGTCGGGCCGAGGACGTAAGGCCCGTCGTTCCGGTGAATCAGTTGCTCGAGGTGGTTGAGCGCCGCGAAGACGGGGATGACGTTGCGCTCGTACGTCTCCTGGTCCTCGGCGAAGCCGGCCCTGTAGACGCCCCAGTTGAAGTCGCGCTGCAGCCGGGGACTGAGGGCGTCGACGGCGGCGCGCAGGGGCCCGGGCTCCGGGTAGAGGGTGAGGGCGCGCGGGGGACCGAGGCCCTCCGGCAGCAGGTCGTCGAACGCCGTCTGCATCCAGCGCATGAGCTCGAGGCTCTCGTTGCAGACGATGGTGTCGCCGCGCGCGTCGTACAGCACGGGTACGCTGTAGCGCCCCGCGTAGTGCGGGTCGACGCGGAAGTAGACCTCGTGCAGGAAGCGCGAGCCGAACAGGCGATCCGGGGTCGCGCCGGGGTACTCGTCCTCCGACTTGGGAAACCGCCAGCCCTCGTCCCCCTTGGGGTAGGGCTTCACCACCGAGATCTCGATTACGTCGTTCAGGCCCTTAAGCGCGCGCACCAGGTTCGCGCGATGCGCGAACGGGCAGAACAGCCCGATGTACAGGTGATACCTCCCCGCCTCGGGCGGGAACTGCGCGCTGCCGGGCGCCACTGCGCCGTGCCACGAGTCTGAGGGGCCCGCGTGCACCGGCTTGTCCGGGTCTACTACCGAGGTCATGATATACGAACGAGAACAGATATAATAGACTTCCGGTTAACGGTGCGGGATTTTGACGATATTGCTAGTCGTTGTAAAGCACGACAGGACGTTGCGCAGCGCTGCAGGATAACATGTCTGCCTCATACGTTAGCGACCGAAAAGTCCGCTAGGGGTATGGGACAACCCCGCGTGACATCATTCATCCGTATTACCATTCGAAACGAGACTAAGCAGCACTCGACTGGGCATAATGATCAAACCTATGTAAATGGCCGGATGCTGAGGTGGCATTAAATCTTTTTATTCTCTTCTTTTTATCGTCATTTCTCTAGAAACAGATTTCAACCTGCTATTCGGTCCAGTTAACATGCCAACAACCAGAACCCAACGGGCTCAATCCCGACGTCTACATTCAACGTACATAACATGGCGTGGCCGTAAATAAACCATGTATCATCTATGCATCCACCAGTCCTCGCATCTTCGCAAGCTTCAAACCGGCTCAACATATTACACCTGGTACTCTTGGATCTTGCTCTCCTCCCACCGGCCGGGTATGAGAGCCAGAGGCACAATTCCCGAGACATGCATTTCAGGACCGAAGATCTTGCCGTTCAGGCCGAGCTCCTGTATCGCGGCCTTCATGTTCTTGAGACCTTCCTGGTAGTTGGGACCAGCACGGCGCACCCAGATGTGAACTAAAAGTCTAGTCAGACAATGCGACGAAACGAGTAATCGTGTAACTTACCATTGTGCTCGATGAGGAGGGGTGCGACCTCGCGCAGCGCCTTAATGACGCCCTTGAAGGTAGACGCGACGTTGGTGAAGTTGGCAATACCACCACCAATGAACAGAACCTTACCACGATCATCCTTCGGCGCACGGATCATGAGGTCCAGAACCGTCCGGGCGTAGTAGAAGGTCTGAGACTCGGTGGGAGCACCTGAGTATTCACCGTAGTTGGCCAGTTCATCGGCAAAGCCGGCAGAGGCGATGGCATCCGCGTAGACGACGGAAGCACCACCACCGGCAACCAGAGTCCAGATACGGCCGTTGGGATTCAGAACGGTCAACTTCAGAGAGGCACCAGTCTTGGCATCTAGTTCGGCAATGTAGGCTTCCTCCTTGGACAGCTCACGGCCGAAAGGAGCAGGGAACTCCATGGGGGGACCAGCATCGATGCTGATCTTGTCGGTGGCAACAGCAGTGATGCCCAGGTTAGCGGGAGATCGTGCAATAGCCCACTTGACACCGCATTCGAAGTCCGCTGTCTGATCTAACTTGGCCTTTAAAAATATGAATTAGAAAGATACCCTCTCCTGAAACGAATCCTACAACTCACCGCAAGGTCCAGGAAGTGCACGTCTGCGGATGTGGCGTCGGCATTGGGAATGACGACAAGAGGATTGATCTCCAGGTAGGTGAACTGGCAGTCAACATAGACGGCGTATAGGCGGGAGATGAAGTCGACCAAGACATTGTGAATGCCCTGGGGAACCTTCTTCAGCAGCGTAGCCGCGATCTCCTCGTTGGAGGGATATTGCGACAAGTCAACTGGTATCAGAAGCTTCTCAGCCTTGGCATCGACGTCACCCACGTCAACACCACCCTCGTGTGTGAAGAGAATCCAGTCACCCTAGAGGGATAGCAATGTCAGTATACAGCAATTGCTGGCCAGATAAAAACAGAACGATGAAATCGGAAAACGCTCGAAAACAATAATATGCTTTTTGCAAGTTCAGATAACATTTGTGTGTGAACCAATCGGGGAGGGAAGTGGATGTAAGTGGGTGCAAACAGGAAATGTGGTTTAGCCTCCGTTCGTCCGCAACAAGCCGGTTTTTTGTTTAACAATTCCGCCCTGCCATATAAAGAGACCGGCAACACCACAATGAGTTATCGTGAGAACTTTTTCATATTTTCATTTTTCCACCACACCTTTCGGGAAAGCATCTTCTAGCTTTAATACGGTCTCCTCTCGATCTCATGGAGACATTCTCGTCATACCTCGTGGTTGGTAACCAGGGGTGTCTAGCACTGGCAGACTGCCTATCCTGATTGGCCGGCAAGGAGGGACTAATACACATAAAAGCAAGAGCTTTGAAGCCGCAAAATGAAGCTAACCGGAATATACGACTTACATCTCGAACAGAGTTGATGTTGATATAATACTCGGTATCTTGCGGGTGGGGAACGAACGGCTCGACGAGGAAATTTCGCAGAGCACCGGAAACGTGCTCAACCTGCTGCACCTTCCCAGCACGCTCGGCAATCCAGGCCTTAGCCTCGGGCCAGGTCTTGTTGAGAGCCAGGAGACCACTCTTGCCTCGTCGCTTAATCAGCTGGTCAGGCTTCGCAACGAACCGGGCATCGGTGTGAAGCAGCCACGGGTAGGTGACCTCAGCCTGGTTTAAGACGCCCGCAACATCCGCATCCTCTGGGAAGTACAGCGATGCCAATCGGGGAGGAGGGTTGTGCGTGGTGGACGGGGGGAGGGGAGTCGGCTTGATGACCGGAGCACGAGTGAGGTGGTAGTTGAGGATGGCCTTTCCGTCGGCCTCGAAGATGGACTTGGCAGACATTGTGACGGTGGTGCTGCTGAAGAAATGCGGATTATATGTGTGAGGGTAAGTGTTGCGATTCCCTTCTTTTTTGAATTGTTTTCGTCTCCAAAAGCTACGAGAGAAAATCTGTCAGCAAGTGCGACGGACGGTGTCGAAGGTTGCCGTGCAGGCCAAAAGTTTGGTGATTGCGAAGTGGCAGCAGCTGAGTTTGGGCGGGAACGGGAATGGGGATGTAGGAGATCAGGCCAGGCGAGGTCGGCTCTTACTTACATACCTATGCCGAGTTCACAACACTCTTAGTAAAGTCACTATCGAGCAGCAGTTCTACCACAGTAGGAGGGAGACTGAGGATATGGGATATGGGAGGAAGTCAAAAGTCACGATTCGAATTGATGTGACTAGGAGAGTTCCTATGATATTGCGGCGGGCAACAATTAACTTCGAAAAGGCTTCCCAAGTGGGGGTGTATGCAAGTTGAGCAAAAGCGAGACACAAGAAACCCAGCAGCAACAAGAGAATAATTCTGGAGATTTGAGCCATTCAAAAATTCGAAGGTGCACTCCCACGCATTGCTCCGCCGCCCGATTCAACCCTTCCTTGAGTCCCCTACAAAAAGAGGTACATACAGAAAAGAGGTACCTACATTGGCTTAGGCCCCCCAGCTTCTAGCCCCTCACTTGAACCGTCTCTGCGTTAGTGCAAAGCTGTAGGTTCAGATGGCCTGTCTTTGGAGTGGACGCTAAGAGAGGTACGGGGGACTAGGCCGGTATCGCGCCAAAACTTTTGGCGGGATGAGATGCTTTGCGCTTCCCCCCCTGCCCCCTGGTCATCTCTGCAAAGTACCAGTACCCCAACATCAACGCTTGGGGGGTGAGAGCTCCGATCGAATAGGGGCATTGCGGTCAACCATCATCCAATGATGTTCAAGTCACCTATGTCCCGGGACCCACCTAACGCCCCGAGGGAGGGAAACACCGATACCGCCAGAGGGCCGAGTTATTGAGACCGTGTTGCCGGTCAGGTGATTACGCTACGAGAGGCGAATGCATCTTGATCAGGTAGACCGAACCATCAAGTCGATGGATTGGCAGAGCTGGATCCAGGGCAGCAGTTCCGCCATGGATGACTTCCGAAAGAGAAAAGAGGAAGGATATGGAATACAAGCACAATCCGACGGACATCGGACGGCGACGGCGGACGGCTCTTGGGGTGTCCCCGGAGCCTGGAGGCTGACTACTGCAAGGTAACGGGGACTTCTCACTTGCAACAATTTCCTATTTATCGTAGTGTATCCAACTGTTAGGGCACAGCGGATTATACGTCAAAGCCGACCGTATCAAACGGCGGTTTGGATCTCACGCGTGTGATGACCTTCCTTTTTCTCTGTTCTCATTTATTTCTGCTCCTATGATCCATGAAGATGACTGGATTATAGTCTAAAGATACACGGGATTACTCCGTACTCTGCTCCGCTTAGTCAAAGCTGAAGCTGGGGGTGGTGAAAGGAAGCGCGTTCGGGTTTTCTGAACGCATTCTCCTTGGCTGCTATTTTGAGTAGCTGATGGGCGCAACCTGGCGGGATTGAAGTCGGGCTCCGCATAAAAAGCACGTTGTCTTACCCAAAGTACCGTTACTTCCTTCAATATGGGGCCCCCGTCAGCCTGGTGGTGAACAAGTGTCAAATGTACACTGGATCTGCGTGGGACCGGCTCCGAGTGTCTGTGAAGTCATGTTCAACAGGTCCTTTTCGCCTGCCGACAGCCCGGTCAAAGGAGCAAGGCTCAAAAGCCATGATAATTCTGAGCGACCGACAGGACGAATGTCAAGTTAGTCAGTCAGTCAGTCAGTCAGTCAGTCAGTCAGCTCAGGCAATCGAGGGCAATTGAAACTAAAAAGTGGGTTTCGAAGCTCCCGGGATCCAACAAGTCACTTAAGGCCCGACAAAGCTGCAAAGGTCTCCCCCACTTCTTTCCGGCCTATCACCCCCCTAGAAGGACAAGAGGGGTTCAACAACCTCTAAAAATTTACCCCAACTATTCCGATCGAACCTCTTCTTTTTTTACTTGGTACCGGTGCCGTGCTAACGTAGTTATACGGTTGGATCGGGTCAGACTCACATCAATCGAATCCAGCGAGCTTGCAAGAACTGCCTGTTGTCAGAGAGAGAAATTGAAGCAATTTTTACTACGTCTCTGCCGCCAATATTTCATGTACGGACCGAAACAATAGGAAAGGGCATTTCTTTTCACATCGGAGTAACTCGACGGTTCTCTCCAGCCAAACTCCTTCCCTAGCGCTTTACTACAGTAGAGGGGCACAATATCTGCTAGGTACGTATCCCTTGCCTCGGAGGCTATCAGGCTACGTAGTTACCTGGCTCAGCACTTGGAAATACATACATACAGTACGACTGGTCCGGTCAGTACCTGGCTGGCCCGCATTACATCCATCACCCTCACCCAGCATTCAGCTCATCTCGAAAAACTCACACCCCATCGCTGCCAAAGGTCCTCTCCTCCTGTCTCCCACTCACTCACTCACTCTATACTTACTCTAACACTCCCCGCTTCCCACACTCAAAGGTTCCTTGAATCGTCCTGAGAACTTTGTGGAACAGTGAAGAGGACCACACTTACACAGGTCCCAGTGAAGAAGCAGGAGATTTTAACAAACATTGGATTTGAACAAATCCGTCAACCCTAAGCCCACGGTATGTTGGCATCCTGATAAGCTCCCAAACCCCCTACATGCCTTGCTCGGCCTTTGTGTGTGTGCGGGGGGTAGTCCGGACTTAGAACTACCTCGTTTACGACGCTGGGACGCTTAATGGCGGGCTGTCCTGGCCACTGCCGGTCTGGAGTTCTAGAAGCAGAATTTCTCGGATTCAAGGTTTTGAGAAGCCTCGGTGATCTCAGGGTTTCCAAATCCTGCTAGAATCCGGAAGAGCTTCGGCAGCCTGACAAGCTCCTCGCAGCAAAGTCTCGTACAAGCTACGAATTAGCCTCCTTTTCTCGCCTTTTCTAATTTGTGGAAGAAATTGTAGCTGACGTTTTACGGCTTGTCCTCAGTTTTGCTGTTACCGCAAGAACTTAAAAGCTCTTCACGATGGCTCAAGCGAAAGGTGCCAATGGCATTTCAACCACCTCAACACCGGCCCCGACCTCGGCTAACGACAACATCACTCGTTTCGCCGCCCCCAGCCGACCTCTGAGCCCTCTTCCCTCGCACGCTCTTTTCCACAACAAGACGAGATGTTTGGTCTACGGTCTGCAAAACCGAGCTGTCCAGGGTATGCTCGACTTCGACTTCATCTGCAAGCGAAGCACTCCCTCGGTCGCCGGTATTATCTACACCTTCGGTGGTCAATTCGTCAGCAAGATGTACTGGGGGACAAGTGAGACTCTGCTGCCCGTCTACCAGAAGACTGAGGTCGCTATGTCCAAGCACCCTGATGTCGATGTTGTTGTCAACTTCGCATCGTCTCGAAGTGTCTACAGCTCTACCATGGAGCTGATGGAGTACCCCCAGATCAAGACCATTGCTATTATTGCTGAGGGTGTGCCAGAACGAGTAAGTAGATGGTGCGTAGGTTTATGACATGGGTGCCGTGCTAACAAACCGTTAAAAGCGCGCTCGAGAGATCGCCCATGTGGCGCGTAAGAAGGGTGTCACGATTATCGGCCCCGCCACCGTTGGTGGTATCAAGCCTGGTGCCTTCAAGATCGGCAACACGGGCGGTATGATGGACAACATCGTTGCCTCGAAACTCTACCGCAAGGGTTCCGTTGGCTACGTCTCCAAGTCTGGTGGTATGTCGAACGAACTGAACAACATCATTTCGCAAAACACCGACGGTGTCTACGAGGGTGTTGCTATTGGTGGTGACAGATACCCCGGAACCACCTTCATCGACCACCTGTTGAGATACCAGCAAGATCCGGAATGCAAGATCCTTGTACTGCTCGGCGAAGTCGGTGGTGTCGAGGAATACAAGGTTATCGACGCTGTGAAGCAGGGCGTTATCACCAAGCCGATTGTTGCATGGGCTATTGGTACCTGCGCCAGCATGTTCAAGACCGAGGTTCAGTTCGGTCACGCCGGTTCGTTCGCCAACTCGCAGCTCGAGACGGCGGTTCACAAGAACAACGCCATGAGGGAGGCAGGTATCCACGTTCCGGCCAGCTTTGAGGACCTTCCCTCGACTCTGAAGAGCGTGTATGACAAGCTCGTGGCCGACGGTACCATCAAGCCTCAGCCCGAGCCCGTCGTCCCCAAGATCCCCATCGACTACTCGTGGGCCCAGGAGCTTGGTCTTATCCGGAAGCCTGCTGCTTTCATCTCCACCATCTCTGATGACCGTGGTCAGGAGCTGTTGTATGCTGGCATGCCCATCTCGGATGTTTTCAAGGAGGACATTGGTATCGGTGGTGTTATGTCCCTCCTCTGGTTCCGCCGCCGGCTGCCGGCCTTCGCCTCCAAGTTCTTGGAGATGGTCCTCATGCTTACTGCCGATCACGGTCCGGCCGTGTCTGGTGCTATGAACACTATCATCACCACTCGTGCTGGCAAGGACCTGATCAGCTCCTTGGTTGCTGGTCTGCTTACCATCGGTTCCCGATTCGGTGGTGCTCTGGACGGTGCTGCCGAGGAGTTCTCTAAGGCCTTCGACAACGGGCTTAGCCCGCGTGACTTCGTTGACACGATGCGCAAGCAGAACAAGCTCATTCCCGGTATCGGCCACCGTATCAAGTCGCGGAACAACCCCGATCTCCGTGTCGAGCTTGTGAAGGAGTACGTTCTGAAGAACTTCCCTAGCCACAAGCTGCTCGACTACGCGCTGGCGGTCGAGACTGTCACCACTTCCAAGAAGGACAACCTCATCCTGAACGTCGACGGCTGCATCGCCGTTTCCTTCGTCGATCTGATGCGCAGCTGCGGCGCTTTCAGCTTGGAGGAGGCCGAGGAGTACATGAAGATGGGTGTCCTGAACGGTCTCTTCGTTCTGGGCCGAAGCACCGGTCTGATTGCTCACTACCTCGACCAGAAGAGACTGAAGACCAGCCTGTACAGACATCCTTGGGATGATATCACGTATCTGCTCCCCACCCTGAACAAGAGTGGCTCAGCAGGCGAAGCGCGTGTGGAGGTTTCGATGAAATAGATGATTCAGAGCATGGGTAGTGAGGCGAAGCTGGTTGGACACGTTCCGCTGACGATTTCCCCCCTTGGTACGGGAGCTGTGGGTTTGATATTTAGGCTTGCATGATTGTGAGACTCGAGGGCCAGAGTCGCGGCAAAACGGGCTTGTAAGAAGAGATACGTGTGGCGCAGATGGCCTAGACTGCGTCGAACCTGAGAATAATAGAAATTCGTTATAATGTATTCACCACTGACTATTCATGATGCTGTGAGTGTGACCCCGTCGGGTGTAATCAGAAGGGGCAGTAGGACGTTGTAAGGAAAGCAAAATAATGGTTCGTCCTAATACGTCTTCGGCGTCAATGCCTTTAGCAGAGGGTCTGTTATACTATCTTTTTTTGTTTCTACCCGTAGACCCGGAGATAATATCCACGACGACCCAAGGTTCAATCACCCATGTCGAATTTGGGAGTATAAAGCGTTGGGGTCCCGAATCTCGCGTCCGGGCCGGGAAAACGCCGGCGCATATGATCGAGACCCACAGAAAAAGTTCAGCCCCGGTGCGGCGGTCCGGCTTCAAGTGCGACGTGCATCGCATCCATCTATCGAGCCAGCTACGTGACGACGACGCTTCCGCCGATCTTTGAGTCAATCTATGGGGCCGAGTGACAATCGGACGAGAAATTGAGATAGAACCCTTTCTGTAAGGTAGGTCGCAGTCCTTTTCCGTGGAGCGGTGGGCGGTGATGGTTGTAGACGGCCCGGTCGTGAGGGGCAGAGAGAGGAAAAGAGCTCGGGACTGATGCGACGCGATGCGATGCGATGTACAGAGTTTATTTCCCGTATCGG
This sequence comes from Monosporascus sp. mg162, assembly GCA_004155945.1. Classification (NCBI taxonomy): domain Eukaryota; kingdom Fungi; phylum Ascomycota; class Sordariomycetes; order Xylariales; genus Monosporascus; species Monosporascus sp. mg162. Next base: position 210,750 of record QJNY01000035.1, read on the forward strand.
AGGTTCGACGTCCGGGGCTGTTAGAGGGCTGGCTGGTTTGCTAGAGCGAAGACGAAGAGGGACGTTCCCGCATCCGAGACTGAAACTTCTATCCCGCCGCGCGAACCGACGGCACGCACGCACCTCCTCACCAGAGGCGGACACGCAGTCCCCTCCACGGCACGTCCGCGCTACCTGCCTACCTACTTACCTACCCTACCTACCGCGACTCCAACGAAAACATGTCCTACTTCCGCATAACGCTCCGCCGCAGCGCCATCGGCCTGCCGCAGCGCACGCGCGGCGTGCTGGCGGCCCTGGGCCTGCGGCGCCGCATGCAGACCGTCTTCCACCCGGTGGACGCGCAGTTCGCCGGCATGATTATGAAGGTCAAGGAGCTCGTCGACGTCGAGGAGACGGACCGCGCGCTCACGACGCGCGAGCTGCGCGACGCGCGGAGGCCCGACCCCGGCTTCTGGGTCGAGAGGGCCGTCCCGCGGTGAACCGAGGTGCGGGCCGGTGACGGGTGAAAGGGCGTGAGAGAAATTAAGAAGGGGGGTGTGGGTGATTCATGCTTGGTGCGAGGCGAGGGATGAAGAGGATATGTATAGTTGGGGATGGATGGAAGGAAGGGAGGGCAGGGTATGATACGGCCCGATGGTTAGGAGTTAGGGCGGACATGTCCCAGCCTGGGATCAACAGCAAGTCAAGACGAATAGAGAGAAACCCATCTGAAGTGCGGCCGTCGGAAGCGAGATGTTCTACCGTCAAGCGCTGCTATGTACAACAGAATATATATCATCATGCTGTACAACTTAAAAATTTCCCTTATGGTAGCTTGATTCGCTGATTTATATATGTCCATGTCGAAACCAGCTGAACAGACGGTGTGTAAGATTCACTGCCACTGCTCTTTTTATCTTCTGCTGCCTATTTCCAACCGGGAGACCAGAGTGAAGTTGTTTGTATGAGAAGAGAAACCTAATGGATTTGTGAGATCAAGCAGGCGGTGAAATTCCGAGTTGGACGGCCAAACATCAGCTTCGGTCATGTTAACCGGCGTCGTATGTTATGAACTGAAATAAGGGTAATAAATGCCATGTCGTACTCGGCTTCGAGTCTGTCATTCACCTCAGCCCCCCGGGGTCACAATATCCCACTTAACCAGAGACGTCAGTTTGCGTGATTACAACGCAGCTCTCATAAACTCCGAAAACAAATAAGTACGTCTTAAGTCATGTATAATGACCCATTGCGTGATTTTATTGTAGCGCGGGACGTATTGTCCCAATTTCACGTTTCTTATCTGTGGCAAGAAAAGAAAATCTAGAAACGCAGCGCAACTTCATTAACTACGGACCAGACTATGTGCCAGATTCCTTCCCTAAAGTCCATGCCTGTATGCCTGCCTGTACACCCGGTGTGCGAAGAGTGCTGAAAGGGGGGATCAATGCATGCGAAATATGCCTGGCACGTCCAGTGAGTCCGGCCGAAGGGTTCCGAGATCAGCATAACCTCGAGCTGATCAATCGGGGGAAAACCACTGCAATAGGGTCGGGGGGAACCCATTTGCCATACCATCAGCGGGAAACCGGTGCCATAGAATTGGCAAGTAACCACTACCATATGCTCGGGGGAGCCCATCGCCGTAGAATGGGAGAAAACCATTTGCCATTAAATCGGCGGGGAAACATCATGATAGAACTAGGGGAAATAATTGCCATGGAATTGGGGAAAGTCACTGCCGTCGAATCGGGGAAAATCGATGTCATAGCACCAGCGGGTAACCATTCCCATAGAAGCGGCAAGTAACCACTGCCATATGCTCGGGGAGGCCCATCGCCGTAGAATCGGCAGGGAACCAGTGCCATAGGATCGGGGAAACTACTGCTGTAGAATCGGGGGAGACCGTCTGCCATAGAATCGACAGAAAAACATTGCCGTAGAATGGGGTGGAAGCCATCGATATAGTAGAATCGGGGAAGTCATTGCCATAGACCAGAATATGCTATTCGGGGCTCCTGCGTACGTCTATCGAGGTTGGCCGACTTAGTTCTTGGCCTTCTCGATATACTCCGCATTCGGAGTCTCGTACTCGGAGACGAAATAGTCCTCGGCGTGCTTAGCCAACCAGTTCGTGAGTTTGGTCATCTCCTCACGCAGGCGGTTCACAGACTGCTGGTCCATGTTCGTCTGAGCGATGAGCTCCGGGAGCGAGACTAGAATATGCGGTTAGCATCTAGATGAAGCAAAAACGCTGCAGGGTTCATGTTAACTTACCAATGAGGCGCATCAAGTGTTCTGCACCATAGGTAGCGGAGGCAGTTTTCTTGTCCTCCCACTCAGGGTCATTAGACAGCCACTTCGCATGGACCTCAGCATACTGAGCCCGCTCAAATCTAGTCTCGTCAACATGTTATTCTACGTAACCAAGGTGAAGTAGTCAGCTCACCTATAGAGCAGGATCCGGCCGAGTGCCTTATCAAAGTACTCTTTGAGACCAGCAAGAGTCTCCTCGAGAATGTCGACCTGTGCAGAACCCTCGGGACGCTTAGGAGTCTCGTAGGCGGCATAGTCCTCGATAATCTTGGTGACGGGGCGAGGATGGGGGAGAGGCACCAGCTGGTTGTTCTTCGTGACATTCTCCCAGTCGTCGACTAGGAAAGCCTTCAAGCTGTCGGGAACCTTAAGCTTGACCGACGGGCGGGCGTGGAACGCATCTTCCTATAAGAGAAGTTAGCATAGGCAGGGAGACGAGTAGAAACAAGTGGAATTAAATAGCAATGCATATATCTCCACATATTCCTCGAGTACCTCTGAATCGGAGGGTCCATGATTTAACGGCAAAAGACCGAACGACGTTAGCTGCTTTGGAGCAGGGATGGCATTTTCCTCCTTGGGGATGCCTGCAGTAGGGATATGAACGTTATGAGGCATGCCGGCATACCAGGCCAGTTTTTCATCAGTAAGAGTGCCGTTCTTTTCAGCCTCGCGAATTTTGGGGTGCTTAGGAGGGTCTCTTGCTGCTGGTTGAGTGAAACGACCGTCGTTCACTAGGAGCTTTCCAGTGCGCTCGTTCAGGTAACGACGGTCCTCTGGAGGGAGCTCACCCAGATAGGGGTCGGCTTTCTCTGCGGCTTCCGCATATCGGGCCTCCTTTACCATGAAGACTTTCTGGCGAGCAGCAATCGCCTCGTCGGTGAAGAATGCACTGCGGCTGCTGGTCGGCTTCTGATCTCCGGCGATCTCCCGATCTTCGTCTATCTCTCGGTCTGCGGCTATCTCTTGATCCCCGGCCGGCTCGTGATCTTCTGTCGCCTCGGGACCACTCCCAGATGGGTTGGTTGCAGATCTGGTGATGCGGCGAGGTGGCCAAGATGCGGAAGTAGCAGAATGGGGCTGTGCTGGAGCAGACACTGCCTGTGCAGACGTCTTGCTCGCCTCGGATTCCTTCATGGCTTCATTTGCTTCATTCGCGGCCTTGGATGCCTTCGCCGCCTTTGCCTTTGCTGCCTTCGCCGCTCTGGCTTTCTTCGCAGCAGCCTTTCTGGACGCCATGTCTGCTGCAGTTGGGGAGCAATCACTGTCCGACTCCTCAGATTGGTTAGGTGAAGAGCTTATGGGGTTAGATGCCGAGGGTGCAGGCGACGAGGTTGCGATTAGCGGATTTTGAATCGACGAAGTTGCAGGTGATGAAGTTTGAGTCGCCAAAGCTGCAGCCCGCAAAATTGCGATAGCGGTCGATGTTGCAACCGACGAGGATGAAGTTGACAAAGGTGTAGAGATGGATAGAGCATGGTGTTTGGGTGCGGCTGGTGCAGGTGTAGATGTTGAAGTGGTGGGGTTCTGGGCTGCGACGGCAGGAGCAGCAATCAAAGCAGGCTGAGCAGATGATTGAGCCTGTGAGTCTTGTGGTTGATGTTGGCCATCTCCCAGCTTATTCAACCAATTGTCCAGGAATCCCTGTTTCTGCTGCCCTGGTGTTTTACCCTTAGACTGCGTGTTGGCTTTGTGCGTTTTGACCTTAGGCGACAACGTGATGTTGGCCTCACCTTGGACACCCGGAAGCCAGTTGGTGATTGTAGTCTGTTTCTGACCTGGAGAAAAGACGGCCTTAGGCTGGGACTCCGTGTCGGCATCCTGGGTAGCTCCGCTTGGAGAAGGTCGGGTGGCAGTTCCAGGGTGAGCGTTTTCGGCGACCCCTGAATGAGTGGCACCGCCAGGCTGGGCTTCGACGACCCCTGAGTTAGCTGCACCACCGGAATTATTCTCGACGACCCCTAAGTTAGCTGCATCACCAGAATTATCCTCGACGACCCCTGAGTGAGCTATGCCACTGGTAGACCGGTCGACCTCACTGCGTTGACGCTTCCGACATCGCAAAGAATCCATATTTTCGTTTGATGTTGCGAAGAGATGATGGTTCTCGCGTGTGATTAGGAAGAGGAATCAGGTTGAGGTTGGGACAAGAGAGAGCGTGGTGGGAGAAGAGTGTGTATGTTGGAGATTCGAGTAGTACTGTGAGAAAGATGGAATGGTGGTGTAGCAGTTGGGGACAAGTCTGACTACGATGTAAAGCTTTAGACCAGGAAGGATGCGGGCCCGCAGTCGACGTCTTACGCCTGTACTCGCCCTATGCGTATCTTCCAAGAACAGGAAGGAGGCGGCTTCGCAGATGATGCGATTCAGCTGTACCCGCGCTATGGGTATATTCTAAGAACGGGAAGGACGCGTTCCGTTAACGATATCATACGCCTGTACTCGCCCCTTGTGCTCGCTGTTTATGCGCATCCCTTTAAAACGGGAAAGAGGCAAGTCCGTTGATGATGTTATACGTATGTGCTCGCCTGTCGTGTCCGTTCCTTGACGATGGGAAGGGAATGAATCCGTTGATGTTGTTGTATGCCTGTACTCGTTCCTTGTATGGACCTTATGGTTGTCCTTACGGAAGAAGAAGAATGTGGGCTTGTTGACAATGTTATGTGTTAAGCCTGGCTAGGTCGTGGAAGTTTGTGAGTGATGTAGCTTATCAAGCGCCCTTGGGGCTGATAAAGCGCAGAGTCGCCGACCCCTATTCACTTCTGGAAGGAACGCAAGTCGCCGACCCTTATTCCGTTCTGGCACAGGACAGATTCGCCAACCCCTATTCAGATATGGGGATAACGCAAGACGTCAAGCTCACAACAAGTTGTAGAAGAGGTGTAAGATACCAAGATCCCACGGAGCCGTAGAAGATGGATCAAGCTGCTGATGTGAATAAAAAAGGCAGATTTGATGGAGAAGAGAGTATGGAATGAGGGTGGATTGGCGTGTAATCGTGAGAATAGTTGGATGTGGTACGGAGGCCGAGAGGTGAAGTAAACTGCAAATCCATTTGGTACGCACCAAATTCTGAAAGGCGCGCAGCCGCAAAAACGGAAAGGATGCGGGTCCGTTAACAACACGCTCGCCGACCCTTTTATTAAGTTACAACCTGCTCGACGCCCCCTAGAGCTCTGAATTGCCACGAATCTGGGAAGATCCCGGTCGTCACGAGATGTGGAAGGAGTCCGGTCGTCCAACAACATATCAGAGGAGTCATCCTCAAGGCAGCAGAAAACCAGGCCGTCTCACGACGTTAAACGGCCTGAGTCTGTCTTAAGACCGAGAAGGATGTGCGTCCCATAAGACAAGGAAGTATACCGGTCTCTAAAGAACGGAACCTGAACTATACGAAGATGAATGAGGAGCAGGTCTCCTTTGAGGCCGAGACGGATGTGAAGCTGTCTTGAGTCGTGGAAGGATATGGCTAACTTGAAGGACAGAAGGTTCGCCAAGCATGGACGATGTAGGTCCCGTTATAGCAAGGCGCAATTGTCAGTGAGATTGAGAATGAACCTGGGCGTTCGTTCGACCCTAGAAAGGGATTGGTATAAGACCCGTTCCTGGGCGGCATATTTTACCGCTGTGGCCTGTTCGTCCTCATCCGTTTAATCAAGCCCTACGCTGATATTCTCGATATGATGATAGGCGGGCGGACGATTTGGCCACGCCTCCAGCTTGGAATGGTGGATGAACAATTTAGCACAATATACATCTTCCCTCTCGTGATGTTCGCCACCTATTTGTGCTCGGTAGGATCTATCGTCTTGCGCCCAGACAAGCGAGGCTCAGAGTCTCTTGCAATGCCTTGTGAAGTGTTCCATGTGGTTTGCCTTACGTGCGTCCTAGTGTGATGTTGTGGCCGCTCACAGGTTCTCGTAGGGTTTGTGGAGACCTGTGTTGGTTTAAGGAGTCCGCCTCTGTCGTCCAAGGTGGCTTTGCCTCAAACTTCATCATTTGTGCCAAATTGAGTAGCGGTGTCCATTAGCTGGCGAATACAAATAGGGGTCATGGTTGGAGCTTGAGCCGGTGTTCGCTATCTTGCTGCATGGGGGCCTGGGGCATATGAGGTGAGAAGACATTCTCTGCCCAGATATGGCGCACCGGAGTGGGCCTCAAGTCCCCAGAGGAACAGTGACAGCCTTCACACATCCATCGCTACCTAGGTAGCCTTTACTTCCGGCTGCAAACCATGTACAATGACGGTCCTCAACACTTATTCCCAAGCGTGATCTTAGGAGCCCTGATGATTCCATTGCTTGAGGTCTTCTGATTCTGTTGACTCCCCTGCGCTCAGGGTTGGCCTTTATGTCATAGAACAGACATTACGGGATATGTCAGGAAGCTATGGGAGAAAGCACGTAGAGCAGAGAGAGGATTCCGGTTCATGTCTTTCAGGAATGCAGAATGATAATCGCCACATCAGGTCATTCGCTGCTTGCCTCCCATTGAAGACGACGCGTATTGGAATCAGGGATTGTTTGCATGACAGTGACGCGATGTCTGCAGTTGTTTTAAGACTCAGCTGTTCCTTTCTTCCCTTTATTCAGACCTGATAAGCGGGACAATGGTGCCAGGCCCTCGAGCAATCCGATGGAAACGTGACTCCAAGTCTGTTGACAATATTGGCCGAGAAGAACCAGTGTCGTTGTGGGGAGACTTGTCCTATGCCAGGTCTTTGGGTCCAAGGTAATAGTCGAGCTGGATAGAAAAGGAACGGGCTGCTGAGTCACAGTATACTAACTACTGTGACATTGGGGGTTCTTGTACGGGTCAGAGTCCCCTTGACAGTCATGACTACCTGTCATGACCAGATTGTCCATGGGGCCTCCACATTGTAATCCCATTCTATTAGGGCCCGGTTCCCTCCTTTCGGCCAGAGTTTCTTCAATAGTATAGGGGTATCGAACACCCCTCAAAGCCAAGGGATTCCGATTCAGAGATACTCCAAATATAAAGGTACTCTAGGACGTATCATACGAACGTTTCAAAAGCAAAGCGAAACAAGAGAAATGAAATCAACGAACTTACGCTCTCGAGCTCATAGTCTCGACCTCGTCTCGGTCCGCGACTGGCAAAGCTAGAGGAGGCTGCGGCGCGCTCCTCGCTCCCTCGAGTAGAGCTCATCTCAGAACCGGCCTTGCCCGCAGGGCCGGCGCCCTTCTTCCCGGTGATGGCGGCGCCGCCCTTGCTGTGGTGGCCCTGGGAGCGCATGGTGGCCTGGGCCTTGAGCTGGCTGGCGAGCTGCTTGTTGTCGTCAGTAAACTTGCGGATGCGGTCCGCGGTGACCCAGTCGTCCCAACTGGCCTTCCAGCCCTTGTAGTGCACGCGGTACATGACGTCGTCAGCCGAGTTGCTGCCGGACTTGCTGTTGCTGCTGTTGTCTTTGCCGTTGTTGCCACCCGAGGCCGAGGACGTCTGGCGCACGTCAATGATCTTAGCCTCGTACATCAAGTCTCCGTGGAAACACAGGATTCTCTCGTCCTTTGCGTACGGGGGCGCATGACTATGCTTTGAAGGCGCCATGGTGCTCGCTTGCTCGATGAAACAGCTAACTGAGCCCGATCCTTGCCAATCTTACTAAAAGGGGAAGCCTGGTAACGGGATATATGGTCACTGGGTCGGTGTACGCCGATATAAAAGAGTTGTGCTAGAATCTGTAAAATGCCAAGGGGCTTATGTTGTCGCGTATGAGACACTTAATAAATAACGTCGATGGAAGAAGTCATGTGGATGGCGAGCCGTTGCAATGGTCAGACTTCAGTTGCAGCATCAGCGAATAACCCAGAATCATGTCTGATAGAAAAAGCCACGATACAGGGATTACGGTTAAGTGGATGACGCTCGGACGCGTTCCAGAACGCGACTTTCCGCTTAAGTGAATCCGCCCAATACAACGTTTTAGAAGCCACTACGATGCATAATAAGTCACCGACATACGTAGGTATAGTACTACGAAGTACCTGTATTGCAGCTGGATCACTTACCGTTACATCTGTCTTGGTTTATTACCCGGTTGGTTAGGTTCAGGTTAAAATTTGAATTCCTGCTTTTACCAGCTGTTGGCGATCGGGAAGGAACAATGGCGCCCAACGAAGCAACGATCCTGAGCAACTACCTGCTCCTCCCCGCGCGACTTCCCAATATCGTTACCCTCCAGGAATTCACGTCGTTCTTTCCGAAGTCACAACAGTCCTCCCCTCAGATTCGGACGCTATATCGCGACCTACAGCAGCAGCGCAATGTCATTGTTGAAGGCGTGGCAGAGAATATCAATGCGCAAGTCAAGCAGGGCAAAGCCTTACGCCGGCAAGTGATCAGAGAGAGACGAGAAGCAGAGCAAGAGGAGCAAGATGACGAGATTGAGATCGAGCGGACTGTATGTATAGGCGCTATATGGATCGGGGTGATGTTGGGATGCCATGACTAATTGCAATCCTGTCTGCGCAGCTGTTCGGGCCTACGTCGAACATTATACGGCCGAAATTTCACGACTTGCTGTCCATACTTCCCGAATTGGAAGACGCCGCCAACGACATGGAGCAGGAGCTGCAGAAACTAGAACAGGAGGAGGCTGCTCTTCTCGAATCCGTCAAACAGACAGTCGGGAACATGAGCGACCTTCGTTACGGTCGATTGGCTAACTCGAAGCTTAGAACCGAGGTTCTCGATGGTCTCCAAGGCCTTCGAGACATGTGCAAACAGAAAACTTGAGCGTTCACGACAATTGTCGTTTGATTACGAATATCGTGGCTACGTGATTTTGGCCTAACGAAGGCTAAAGCATGTAGAAGAGCTTCCCAAACCCGATGACATCGCCCTCGCCGCAATGAGTGATAACCAATTCCCAGCCCAGATCACCAGGATCCTATCTATCACCTATACATCACACCTACCCCCGCACAATTTTTTATCGTGGCACGGCCTGACCTGCGGCGGGCGGGCGAGGGCCACCAGCCATCTGGTTTTGCACGCGGTTTGTCCTGTTTCGACTGTTAGATACCAATGTAAAAAGGGGGGAGGCGCGCCGCTCGGCAATAACAATCGCCAGATAACACGCCGGGGAGTTGTCTTACATCATTCTCCGGCTAAGCATGGAAACGCCGACCATGAAGGCCCAGCTTGGGACGGCGTTCAAGAGCCAGAGGACATATCCGATGGGGATGGAAAGGCCATACTGAGCCAAAGGACCGGTGTAAGGGTGGAAAAATCCGTCATGGATTTTAGCGACTTCCCTGTGGCCCTCCTTGTGCACCTTCATGAAATCATCAGATGTCGCGGTCGTCATGTTGATGCGCTTGGTCCAGATATTGACGGGAGCCGGAGCGGGCAGGATCTCGAAAATCCAGAGGGCTCCAGCTGGGGCGGACCAGGCATTGCACAAGACTGGCTGGTTGTCGCAGTTGAGCATGGCAATATGAGGGGCGTTCGGCTCGAGAGCGAATTTGGCGGCCGTTTGGTTGAACGCCTCTTCGACCCTAGTGCAGTGACCTAATTTATGATGGTTAGGAGAATTCTTCCGCAGTAAACTTGGCAGGGAGAAAAAGGAGAATGGCAAGTCAATCTTATACATACCGAAGCATGTGCGGTTTCCGGTGATTAAGAGCCACCATTCCACTGGTGTCGTGGTCTCCGGCGTCACAGGACCGTAAAGAGTGCTGTTCCAGTTGTCCACCGTCAAGATGTCCATGTTCAACGAGCCAGCCTTAGCCTCCGCGGCCCCGACAGGATCGTGCTTGTTGGGATTCGGGACGTAGGACTTGATCTTGTCATAGTACGGACCCAGGAAGCTCTGGAACTGAGCCTGATACTCGGGCACCTCGGCAGCCGCCAATAGCGGCAGGCCGAGCACGGCGGCGGCTAAGGAGAATCGCATTTTCGCAGCGATACGGATTCTGAGGAATGCGGACGGGCTTGCTTTGATAGGTCAGACAGAAACAGATACAAGAAGCAAATAGTTCGGAGCTAAGGAGCTATGCACTGCAAATCCGGCGTAGGATGCAGAGGATGGTGAAATTACGTAGAAGGGGAATCTCACCTAGGCGAATGGGACAAGTCTTTTAAAGCTATACCTGAATAGTAGCAAGGGTCCAAGACAAGAAGCCACGTTGAGAACTGCCGTACGAAGTATCAATCTGGGGTCAATGGACGAAGTTCACTGGAAGGTGTAAGCTTCACCAAAGCTGTCTCTCCCCATCTTTTAAGGATTTATTATCAGGACCCTGCCTACAGCTAACATTATCTACCAACTGTATAGCCAGTCCTATTGCCAAGAGTACCACCTCATCTTATCAACAAAATTACGAAACTAGAGCTTCTCGCTTCTCTGTTGGCATGGAGTTGTTCCCAGCTGTAGCCCCACCTAGTCGGGGTTCTACATGTATTCGGCGCCGGCCCGCTCAGGGATGTTTATTATGTACCTATGTACCTAGGCTCAAGCCACATGCATGCCTTGTTGTGGCTTGTGTCAACAATTGCTAATTCCCCAATCATAGCATCAGCCACATATCCACCACGGCCTTGGGTCGCGAGTGCACGAAACCACTGACAATTTTGGGGGGGAGGATTCTTTCTACCCATGTAGGTGTGAAATATGGTTTGTTTACATATTTTCTTTCGATCTTTCCTCTTACTAACTGTCCTTTCCAGGCTCCGGAAACTGCGAACCAGAAGCGCAAGCGCGGCCGTCCAACCAACGCGTCGCGCAATGACGACAACGCGTCAAAGTCCCAACTCACCCTCACGAGAGAAGGCAAGCTAGCGACGACTGCCAGCAACATGGAAGAACCAGATACGTCGGAGGAGGCGCGTCCAAGAAAGCGTGGACGACCCGCAAAGAAGGACAACTCGTCCCAACCACAGCCCGAGCCTGAATTAGAGCCAGAACAATCTCAGTCGCCCAGAAAGAAGCGGGGTGGGCCGTCAATATCGCAGTCGCAATCACAATCGCAAACAAATGGCATTGCCGGAGAAGACGACGAGAGCAGAAAACAAGCCGCAGCGCCGGAGAGCTCACAGCCAAAGAGAAGAGGGCGACCGCCGCGGAGAGAGCCCCAGGGTGCCAAGGGGGCTGAAGAAACTGCAGCTGAGGAAGCGGATGACGAAAACGAGAACGAGAACGACGGAAACTCGAGTCTTCTCCGACGCAGTGGTCAAGAACGGCGAGCCGAGGGTGAGGGGCACAAGAGCCCGAGGGGCTCTAAGTCCAGGACGAAGCGCAAGGGGGCGGTTGAAGGCGCGCATCCGCAGGAAGAGCCTGAAAAAGATCCGGGATTATTGCGACGTAGCGGCCGTAGTCGGCATTCCCCTGGCCAGCCACACCGAGCTTCTCAAATCGTGGAAGAGCAGACCAGGGAAGCTACAGCAACCAGCAAGCAAGCTGAAAAGGGGAAGAAGAGAGGCCGGCCTCCGGTAAACGGAGGACCTGCTAAAAAGGTAGAAACAGAACCAGCTTCCAACCCACTCAATAAGATGGAGAGACGACCAGCATCCGATTCACAAACAATGCCAGTGGCTGGGGCAGACGCAGATGCAGAAGAAGGAACCGAACCGCAAGCCCAGAAGAAGAGAGGACGACGGCCAGCATCCGGTTCACAAGCAATGCCTGAGCCTGAAGCTGATGCAGATGCGGAAGAAACAGAGCCACAGGCACAGAAGAAGCGAGAACGACGGCCACGTAACATGCAGCCTTCACCTTCTAGGGAGCAACGTGCTGTTCTGCATCCCAAGAAGAAACGGGGCCGCTCATCACTGCAACATTCACAGAACGCAGATGAGGAAGAAGAGCCACCTGGTTCCCAGGTCGAGCTAAAGAACACGGGCCGACCGCCGCGGCCAAAAGATACAGCCGAAGACACATCTAATCAGAAGCATAACCCTCGTGGGCGACCTTCAAAAAACCAGGATGCATCCATCCGAGAAGATCCACCTCCCGAGGAACGCCCATCCGAGGCCACAGCCTCAAAACCCAAGAAGCGTAAACGACCATCCCATCAATCGGCCCAGTCCTCGCGCTCACCATCCCCGGAACCTGACCAGCCCGCATACAGACACCTGGCTACCGCAACACGGCGCGTACCCCGGGCCGTCATAGAATCCAAATGGGCACCCCTAGACGCGGCCTCCATCTCGAGCGTGACAGAGCTCCTGGCGGCGGCCTCGCGGCCCGTGCTGCTGCGGCTCAACAACCCAACGAAGCACGCGCACGCCGCCGCGGCGCTGGGGGCCGTCGCGAACCGGCTGCGCTCAAAGCTGGCACGGGGCTTGCCCTTCCCGCCCCCACCTCCCGCCCACGCCCTCTCGGGTAACGGCGGCGGCGGCGGCGCGTCGAGAGGAGGCCGCGAGGACGAGCTCGAGTACGAGCGCACCGTCTCCGCGATCCAGGGGTTCGAGGCGGCGCTCGACCCGCTGCTGCACAGCGTCGAGCTGCTGCGGCGTGAGAAGGAGCGCGCCGAGCGCGAGCTCGACAGGGAGTACCGCGTCCTCGTGACGCTGGGCACCAACGCGCGCGCGCAGGCCCGCGAGCGGCGCGAGCGCATGCGCAGGCTGCACGTCCTCGTGCCGCCGCCGCCGCCCGAGCGCGGGGGATATAACGGGACGGAGGGGGCGCCGGTGGAGGGTAGCGAGAAGGAGGCGCGAGACGGGCGTAGCGTGTTTGCGGACCTGGAGGGCGACGCAGGGGTCAGGAGCCTCGCGGCTCAGGTCGCGAATCACATGGAGACCATGCGCGGCAATCTCGCGCAGATCGACGGCGTCGTCCCCGCTATCGGGAGGAGTCGCGCGCTCCTTAGCTCTGTACTGCTCTCGCATCTCGGCGGGGAGCGGTTGGAGGATATCGTGCTGGGTTGACAAGCGGCTAGAGGGAGGGAGCGGGGGCGTGCGTGTTCATGTGTTCGAGGTGGGCTGTCTACATAGCGACTTGAGTAGAATCAGGGTGAAAGCGTATGCTGGATGTCAAAAATGTTGACAGGGCGGAGCAACCCGATTAGAAGTCATTCAAACCCTAAGTGCAACAGGTCGTAAAGTCCTGTACGATTTCATAGACCTGTACCCCTGGGTCATGTCCCAGGTATATCTGTACGTCGGGGCTTCCCTACTCTCCCTACCTTGAACCCCTGGACCTCTAAAATACGCATTGAGCGCCTACGCCAGGACGGCTCGAATTATCGAGACATACATTGTCGATTCCACCCGGGCCCCACGTAACTGAATTCAACCCCCATCCCCCCGTTATCAGCTCTGCGCACTTAGTCCGCTGCCTAGGTTCGACTGGTGAATAAAGCATGATTCCAAGCGGACCCCGCACACAACCACTGCAACATACAACGGCTTGCTGCACCAAGGCAGGCATGTTTGGTTGTTAGCGGACCGGTATTGCGGTATCTCAGTCTTTTGTTGAACGCCATCCCTTCCAGACACGCACAAGTCTCACGTAGTGCTGCGGAACAGAGCACCCGGCTATCGTAATGTGGTAACTATTCCACCGCAGAACCCGGCGTTGTGAGAGGGCATCCCGAGAGGCTAATCATTCATGGCTGTTGGGAGAGATCTACCGGAAGCACCTCAACGATGGGGGACTTCAATATGCGGCAGTTCCAGAAATCCAGGCGGAATACTGGGAGCGCTCATCCTCCTTGCCGTTGCTGGAGTAATAAGATGCATGCGAAGCGAAAAGACTTATATCTCGTCATCTTGTGATAGATACCCCCGAAACCTAAGTTAGCCAAATCGCGATTGTTAGTGGTAATATCTGTCTAGAGAGCGGAGTTTCACTCCTCCCAGAGAAGCTGCCCCTAAAATCATTGCTTCTCTCAACACGTTGACACTCAGGAATCTCGCAGCTTCAACTACCTGAAAAAGCAAATTAGTTTCCTCGGGAGGGCAGGGGTCCCAGAAACAATGCAAAGGCAAGGGTTAAAAGGTTCCCAGTCTACGCTGTCTCGTCGATGACTTCCATGCCAGACGCACTCGTGTACACATAAGCCCTACAATACGGTCGCCATTGAGTCTCGTCGTACTAGATCTATGTCTACAGGCACAGGAGATACCCTTTGCCGGAGCTTATGGTCTCACTGAGGGGTTTGTAGGACCTTGCTTGTCTGAGCATCTTCCGATGTAAATCACAGAGCATGAAACAAATAAAAGCAGAGAGAAAACGCCGTTGTCGTGAATTTCTTATAGCAGGACGAGGCTTGGAGTTTCACTATTCGCATGTGGCAATAGTACCACTTAGCCATGTCTTACTTTCTTGGGTACCTCTGGCCAGCTCCACCTCCAGCGCCTGAAAGTGTAATAAAAGCATTATGCACTACCCAGTGCCGTTTAGAACCACGGTTTTGCTTAGCGAAGGCATATACAGGTATTCGGACAGTAGTCGATAGCAGCAAGAAGGTGGCCTGCCAGGAGGGTAGATTATGATGGCGGGTCCTTGCAACTGTTACACCAAACCTGACATGGTGGCGCATATGTGGGACTGCCGTTACAGCGCATTTACAATTCTAACCTTACCCCTCTTACATACATTCCACATAATCGATTTCTCCGTCCGAAGTACATTGCCTAGAGGCTGTCGTCCTACCAGCTACGGAGTTAATAATAAGCTCGAGGGCAATCATATCATGCGACAGTTCCCGCTTTCCGACTCGCTAATCGCGGAATGACTGCCCAATGGCTGCCGTGTAATTTCCAGGTGGATACAGGAGTCTTCGTTCTGTTACTTTCGGGGACGGGAGCGCCTATGGATAGATAAGGCAAAATCCTCCGCCCCGGGCCATTGCTAGAGATGGCAAGCCCGAAAAGCCAAAGGAGGCTTCCGGTCCATCAACTATCACACATGTCACCAATAGTTAGGGCACCTACCACCGCTCTCCTCAAGTGACCCTGGACCGATCTTAGTGATGAAGTTCTGCCCGCTGATCAGAGTCTCGCGATAGGTTTAGCTCAGGGGACTTGGCTCTCTAGTGGCGCGCCACTCTAACTTAGGCGTCTCCGAGTTTCTTCGATTGAAGAGATGGGTTTACGCCTTTGCCTACAGTGGCACACAACTGCGCAGTAGGAGCAGGGGGGGAATGGAGGCAATCCCCTTCCAAAGTTCGGGATCTGCGAAATTGCGTTATAGGGTTATGCATCACTACCTCTATTTCTAGCAGCCATATTGGCTTCCTGCAGGAAATCCCGCTTCACTCGATTGGCTATGAGCCTTGCAGGAGAATCCTACCATCAGATTGATTACCTTACAGTCTCGCAGAGTCCATATCTCTGGAAACATCCGAAACGCGCAAACGCGGTAATGGCCAAGCGTTTCATGCGGATCACCTACGGCGACCTTTCCAATCTGGGGACATAACTGGGGAGAGCTTATAGTGGGTCTTCATGATCGCCCAGCCTCTCGGGGCTTGCAATTTCTGCTGAGACGGCAGGGATCAAGATGATGGATTCGTTTATTCTTGGGCGGTTTCCTACACTAGCCTTGTCATTGTTTCTACCCTTTCCGGGGTCTTCCACCTTCTCCAGCGGCTCTGTCCATAATGCCATTGTTCTTTTTCTCTTATTGTGTTTCTGGTCTTCGTATCATTCCTTGTGCTGTGGGTCGTGTTGGAGGCGTCTGAAGAGCTCGTTCCGGTATCCTTCACCTGTCATCCTCCCCCCGCAGCCTCTGATTTCTAACGCGATCACGTCGAGACGAGAAGTGCGGAGTTCCGAGGGGTACGAAGGACGTATACCGGATTCAAACGGCATTGTGGTTCTTTTTCTCGTCTCTCTGGATCATCTCTTGTCCACGATTGGTCTCTGACCCTAATAACTTGATATTTATGGATCGCCCAGCCTTTTTCCGGGCAATCTGTCTACGATGAGTTTATTTGCTGTGGGAACAAGTCAGTCAAGATGCCAATAGACCAATTTACACCACAAGGCCAGTCCCAATCCAATGGCGACGCGGGCTCCATGCGATCCTATCCCGGGAGAGCAGATGACGATAGGGGAAGATTTGGCGCCGGACGCGCGCGGCTACCAAGATCCAAGTCAACGTCCGATATGTTGGATGCCGTACACGCGCCACCGAGAACGACCAGGGATGAACCGCGAGATGCTGCTGGTGAACGGCTCGACAGAGACAATTTACGCGCCCTAGCCGAGTTCCTCCGCACTACGGCGCCGCCTTACGGCCCCGTCTTACCGCAAGATGATGAATCTTTCGGATCAACTGGCTCTCGAGCCAATAGAAAGCTCATACCTCAGTCGCTACGGCGGGGAATGTGGACGAGGTCGCGGGCTCAGTCATTGCAAACACAGCTCCCAAAGAATGCTATACCCGGGACTACGACCGCTGGACACCGACATATCGCTATATCAACTCCAGATTTAGGTAACGGTCACGATGGTTGGTTCAGATCACAATATCCAGTTCTCGCCCCTGGCGCTTTAGCGGCGGGGCCAGTGAACCCAAGCGATTGGCCGGGAAGGACTTCATCCCGAGGAGCAGTCTCGAGTGACGGGCAGAGTCAAACCTCAGTAGGCCATCTGAGAAAATCATCTTCGATCTCATCTATCTCATCATTCATGTCGTCGTTGAGCGGAGGAGCCAAATATGAAATGAATATGTTGAGCCTGTCTGCAGTGAGGTCTTCAACGACCAAGCCTGCTCTGAAACCCGTCGAGGAGTGTCGCGAAACGTATCAAAACGGCCAATATGAGGCGCGGAATAGGACGGCAACACATACTGTGGATGAACAAGCTCACTGCCAGTCCTCTCCTATATACAGCAAAAGATCACAGTCAGCGCAATCTAGCAATACCGATTTCTCTTCGGAACAGCCCACGACCGGCTTCGAGTTTCCCGCGATAGCTACGACAAACCAAAAGCATGAGCCGAACCCTTCACCCACGCCACCTATATCCTTGCATTATCGGAGACAGTTGTCCAGGATGACAAAGGGTTCTCCGGATTCTGGCTCTTCAGGTCCACTTCACAATTTCCCAAAACAGCCTGCTGATCTTGTCCTTAAACCCGCCCTAACAGTACCTAATGCAAAGAGCTTACCCGAATCGCCTGGGTTTCCCAATATGTTGGCCGAAATAACTTTTCCTTCCCCTCCCATGACTTCCCGACCACAAACGCGAGCCGAGAACGCAGGCTTCCCAACGCCGTCTGGTGCTGCTTCTCCTGATGTACCCCTTCTGCCATCTCAGACGCCGACGAGTCCTTTTTCACAGTCTCGCACAGCTAGTAAACGGGCGTGTGCCAATACATTCGCCTCCTCTAAGTCACTAAATGAGATAGTGATGCACCGTAACCAACCGACCATTCAACATGCTGAACTAGGCAATAAGCCGCGAACGCCTGATGTGTCTGGAAGTCCTCTCAGCACTAGCAGTTGGCCAGATGTTCGTGCGCTGAGGGAGGGATTTGAGCCGCACGTGGCGGCGCGGCGGGACCATGAGCCAACAAAATATGAACAAACGCTGGGAGGACGCTCAGATGACTCGACAGCTACGGCCAAGGCTCAGGATCCCGAGTCATTTGGACCTTATATTGCTCAGAGAACAAGATCCCAGAGGCAATCGACTTCCAGCAGTGCTACGGAAATTACAGACACGTATTGTCTGTCTGCCACTACGAGCGACTCTGCCCGGTTGTCAAACAGAAGTGATGTTTCTACCACCACTTCTATTATGGCTAAAGATACGCTTTGGGGCCAGGTGTCGCCGTCAAACCGCGAGTCTTCAGCATCTATTTGTCTACTACCTATCATGGGAGCGGAGAAGGTGCAGTCCGCAGAGAGTCCAACACTAAGTAAGGCGGAGAGCGTAGTTGAAGAAACTAGACCGAGTCTAGAAATGAGTTCGGTCAGTAGTACGAGACGAGAGTCACTGGCGAGCCAAAACACCCCGATTTCCGCTACGTCTATGGAAAGCCAGGACGATGAGGGCCTTCAGTCACCGAGTATCACGACGCAGCGCACGGTACGCAAGGCAAAAGTTCACGAACACAAGCAACGAGATCTCGATGCTGTTCGAATTAGTACTTCGTCTGGGCCGCCACGACGCATTTCACAAGATGTGTCCATGGATTCCCCAATTCTAGGATGGTTTCCTCAAGAGCTTGCGCGCCGCCATTCTAAGCAACTGTCCTTACAGAATCACTCGCCGCTCGCGCAAACGGCCCTGAGGCTCTTGCCAGATTCATCTACCGGCTCTACCTTGGAGAATGCGCAAAGCGAACAAGGCCTCCAAGCTCCAAATGAGGGAACGATTACACGGCCCGCCAAACAAGGCGGTGATATCACGGCGGTTACCGCTGTATCCCAACCACCGCCTAAGAGCAGTAGCTGGTTCATATCATCCATTATGGTCTCGGCGACAATATCAGGAGAAGACCTCATTCCCCCTTCCAAGAACGAGCTGATAATGTCTCCCGTCATGGAGATTGTCAACATTGACCCACTCTCAGAGCCCAAGAAGGAATCCAAAACTAGACCATTATCCCAGCATCTATCCACTTTACTACTCTTAGAGTCTTCAGCACCTCAACAAACTCCAAGAACCAGCCTCAGCCTGAGGTCACAGCTTACGGGCAGAACTCACTCAAAATCCCACTCGAGGTCGAAACCTGCGCCGATCACGATAACCCGGAACCCCAAGACGGGCGCGCTTGAGCGCACTATATCACCTCCAAAAACGATACATACGCTAGTTCCTTTGCCGCCGACCTCGACCGACCTCCCGTCATCTAGGCGGTGGAGTCTTCCTGTACGACCATTTACGTCTGTTTATCCACGTAACTCATGGGAGCGGACGCCTTCGTCACTTGCCGCCCGGCCAACCATGCCGCAGGCCGAACAGGCCGCCCAGGTCGAGCAAGTCCAGGATGCCGAGCAAATCGAGGAAGCCGAAGAAGATGAGCCGGAAAGGGACCCAGTGCAGGAGAGCAAAAGGCGACGCGAAATCATCAAGGAGCGTCTCCAGCGACAAAAGGAGGAGAAGGATAGAGAGATTGCCAATATAGTCGCCAGGACAGTAGCCCCAACTCCCACACAGATATACGACGACGAGGACCAGCCCCCAGAAAAGCCTGACGAGAACGACGGTTTGCAGGACATCGAGCGGCGGCTGCAGCGTCTACAGAGGAACGGCGACGCCTGGCTCCGGGTTATGGGCCCGCTTCTGGAGAACATGTCTAAGACGCTCGAGGCAATGCGTCCAGGAGGCCGGGTCTCAAGTTCTACTGACCTCAGGATGTCCGAGTTCTCAGTCGACATGGAGGCCGAAGCGCGGCGGTTCTCGCTGGTGAACCAGAGGGCGCCGTCGATGAAGCAGTCGGCGGCTCGGCAGGTCCCGTCTACGCACAACCGCAGCCCGAAACAGCAGCAGTCTCCATCACCCGGGGCCGGCGGCGATGGCAAGGAGAAGCGGATCGGCCGCGGCCGGAGCTCCTCGAAGCTCGGGCGTCTGCACCAACAACTCGACAAGCTGACGAGGATGTCCGAGGAAAGCGCCAAGGAAAAAGAAGCCGCGAAGGGCGACGGCGGCCTCCTGGCGCCAGCGACGTCACGCACGCTACAGGAGCACGAGTTCGAGGTACAGATGGCGATCCGCCGACGCATCAAGAAGCAGGAGGAAGAATTTGATGCGCTGATGAACAGGTGGGGCGTGCCGTCGCCCCGCAGCCGCCAGGGGTCGGCGTCGTCCGCCGCCAACCGCAATAACGACAACGGTCGGCCCGAGGCGGAGTCTTTGCGGGGAGGCCCCCCCAAGAGCGCACGGGCGATGGACGACAGCGACGCGGAGGCGCTGATGGACCCCGCGCTCAGGGAGATGAGGCGAAAGACCCGGGCCAGGGATGCGGGCCTCGAAGTGCCGTCCGACAACTGGAAGCGCAGGAGCAGGAGCAACAGCGATCTCGGCGCCGGCAGCGGCGGTGGTCTGGAGATGTGACGAGCATAGAGGCACGCATCGGGACCTGAGCAATGAGATCAATTAGACGGGGTGGTTTCAGGGTTAGGAGTTGGCAGATGCCCCGATGCGTATGTCTATACCCTCTCATAGACTTTTCGTTTGTCCTTCTCATTCGTGTGCATCTTTGGCGATCTCATTATCTTAAAAGATTCCCCCAATTCTACCATGAATATTAATGTCTCATCGGAAAAGGATGAGAGTTGCTTGATTTAACTTCCCACGTACCCTTGCCAATGCGCAAGAGCACTTTCCGACACGCAGGCCTGCCATGAAGCTAGCATATGCATGATCCTGACCGCTGAATCAGTAGAGACGAAGAATACACTCTGTTAAAGTACGACTATTGTTCAAATTATGAATCATATTGACAGTGAATGTAGCGTCTACGAATCCGAGCAGGAACGCTGGCACATTTGAGGAACCAACAACCAAGCCGAAGGCGTCGAGGATAAAGAAACCCGCAACAGCATACCAACACTCGCTTACTCATGTTATTCACACCAGGTTACTGGCGCGGATTATCGGCAAGACGCCACAAGCAGCAGTAAAGGAGAAATATTTACGAATAGCAGATATTATAATTTTTCCACCTGTTTGACTAATTTCAACGTTGGGTAAATACCGGTGCTTGCCGTTTGTCTGAATTGCTGGCCGCAGACTTTCCCACGGAGTCCCATATAAGTGCACCCCCCCGGCCCCCCCCCCCCCCCGGGGGGGGGGGGCCCAGAGCTTGACAGGGGATGAGCTGGGTAAGGTAGGAGGAGCTCGGACCAAGAAAGCAATTGCTCTAACCTTGCAATGGTTTAGTGGGGCTACGTAACTCTGTGTGCACTAACTAGGTAGTTAGAACTACATACAGCCCCCCAGTCAAATATCTAGCCGCTACGTTAAAAAGTTGCTGCTAGTCCACCCGTCATTTCGGTGATGGGAAAGTTTACTGCCAGCTCCCCCTCCCCCTGGATGTAGATAGGATAACATACCTCTGTAGAGTTCAGGACTCCAAGGAAACCTATCTCTGCCCACTTCCAACATCAAAAAGTGGTATACAACCAGAAATAGCCGCGTTCCTGTAGAGGAACCAATGGCTAGGTAATAATCGCAATCAACTCTCTCGTTTACTATATCTTTTCTTTTCTCTTCCCTTGTTATCATTATGGCGCGTACCGTCCGTCAGCAGGCGCTTCAGAAGATCGCCGCCTTGTCTGCGACTAATTCAACCACCTCCTTCGATAGATCTGATCTCGACCGCTTATGCAAAGCTACTTCTCCTGCTTCTACTAATACCGCCTCTATCTCCGCCTATGGAAAGGGAAAGGAGCCTGCCAGTAACTCTGCGAGGGCGAAGTATCCTTCGTTGGCTCGCGTTCCTATGGTAAGGCTCGACACGAGTCCAGCGCATAATAGATATAACGAACTTGGCCCCGTGTCTTCTAATGATGACTCTCCGTAGACAATTCGTGAATTCGAAGTCCTTCTGGCCCTCTGTAAAGCAGCTCCCGTCGTTCAGAGCAGTCAAAGCGCCCAGAAACTTGTTCACCAGTTGATCCCTTACATGCTCGAAGCCCATTCTCAGACTTTTCAGCCCTCTCCTTCCTTCCGAAAGATCGAACCCTCTCCCATCGAGGCCTTGACGAGTAACCTCACTGCCGCCCTCCTCGCGTTGGGTACCAAGTACGATGCCCTACACGAGCCCGTATCGGATAATATCTGGTCTTTCTTGGCTTCCATTCGCGCTGCGATACAAGGCATAGGCCTTTCCAAGTCGGACGAGGACGCCGACCAGAGTCTCGAGGACGCAATTCGTACAGCCGCCATAGCCATAGCCTTGCTGGGCTTCTTGGACGCCGCCTCTGCGCAAGCTGACTTTTGGAGGGCCGGTGGAAGGCTGGCCTTGGTTCAGAGGGTCCGTAATTTGCTATCCGAGCCCTTTCTCACGGCCGTGGATGGTGCATTCTCCACCATTCGTAATGCGCACACCTCGGATAGGCATGCTAAGGAATGGAAGAGACATCTCAAGCACTATGAATACCAAGGCCGTCCTCTGGGACCCATACTCCTGCAGCGAAGTTTCGTGTGGCTGTTGGTCTCTGCGACCTCGTTACTAGTGGCGGATGGACGGGTCCTCAGGGGCACCCACATTCTGGAGCTGCTCATGTCGGACGATGGCCTACCACGACGGGGTTCTGGAAACGCCCCTGAAGCCGACTACCAGTCAATCCAACTGTTCGCCAGCATTGCCGAGGAGGAGATGGAACGTCTCGAGGCCAGCGCCGATTTCCTTCAGATGGGCTCAACCTCCCAGCAGCGTCTGGCATGCGCCGTGAAATCGGGGGCCATCATCAGTTTTCTGAACTGTTCGGTGCTAAATGAGGATGCGGCCAACCCGGACGCCCTGAACGAGTGGCTTCAGGAATGTTTAGAGGATTCAATGCAAATGCTGGACGAGACCTTAACCTCCGCAGTTCTCCGATCGATGGCCGTTCTCTCCAGGATTTCACCAAGCTCTATTCCAACCACGGTCCGTCTCCTACCGCGGTTCATAGTCCAGGCTTCGCCCTCCCGCAGCATCATCGCAACGGCGTCAAGATGCTTAGCATTTGTTCTCCAAAACCTTTCTCACGACGCAGTCATTTCAACTCTCTACACCCTAGGCAACGTGCTGAGTCCGAGCCCGGAGGCGGCTCTGAATGGCACAAACGGAGAGCTGGGCGCAGACGGTGGAATATCCAACATCTACCAGGGCCGCCCGTCGACAGGCAGCTCCATTTCGCTTGCACTACAAGATGACGATGACACGTCTGTGGTGTACTCAAACATCATCCAGGCTATATGTGGTATTGCTACGATCTACGATGACGAGAAGATTACCGCTCTCGCCCAAGCGATGCTGTTACAAAAGCTGAGCAAGGTCAACCATGCTGTCGATGCACAAATCATCGTCGGCGCCGCGAGCCTTTCTCTAAGTGGAGCTCAGTTGGAATTCCGCTCTCTCCTTAGGTTATATACAAAACTATGCCACACGTCCTTGGTTGATGATAATTCCGTTGTGCTCAACGCGGTACGTTTCCGGACCGTCAGCGCGTACTAGATTGTTTAGCTCACAGTTACTAGGTTAGGGAGGCGCGCAATTACATTTCGGCCAATATAAGGCGCAGCTCACCATTGTTCCAGATATACTGGGAATACACGTTGGAAGAGATGGTATCCATTGGTGACGTGCATCATTCTCATCACACGAAGGAGTCCGACATCGAGTTCGCCGCCCGGGAAATTGCTGAACTCATCCAACCGCTTTCAGTCTTCATGTCAACCCACGAACTTGCCTCTGGGCTTCCGGGGAATACCGACGATAGCCACTCCCTAGTTCGAGATGCATGGTTCAATATCGTTGTTCACGGCTTCCTTCCATTGACTGACAGAGGCAAGAAATATATCAACGAGCTGCGCGTCATGGCCATACATTCGCCGCCGCTGGTCGCAGAGCAAAGGGG
The DNA here is from genome assembly GCA_004155945.1 of Monosporascus sp. mg162. NCBI lineage: Eukaryota > Fungi > Ascomycota > Sordariomycetes > Xylariales > Monosporascus > Monosporascus sp. mg162. Next base: position 234,536 of record QJNY01000035.1, read on the forward strand.
CGAGCAGATTGAGAGTGATATCGAGCTTAACACTGTCCTCCGTCGTGCCAATACTTCGGATCGCGAGGCGAAGCAGAAGAAACACCTTGCGGAACTAATCAAACCGAAAGCCGCAGACATCAAGAGCCTTAGCTATAGAAAAGTCATCTTTCTACAGGCCGCCTACCTGGTCGAGAGCCTGCGCGCTGATTCGGGAGACTGTACCAAGGTGCTATCGTATTTTCTCGAACCCAGCATGCAGAAGGAGGACGTCAATAGCGTCATGACGGGAATCACGACTACCATCGTGGACCAATATCTAGCGAAGACGCTCCAGGGCAAGTTGCCTACCTTCTCTGCACAGTATGCGGCTTCACAACTCGCAATAATCCTCTGTGCTTGCTGCCACCGTATAAGAAGGGTACAGCATGCCGCCTTCGATGTTGCCGACAAGTTTATACGCGATGTTCCGTCCTCTCTCTGCCGCAGATCGTCGCTATTCGCGCTCTTAGAGCTCCTGTCTCTCATGTGGTCTAGTTGCCTGGAGGCAGAGACGGATATGTACGGGCCCCGCTCGGTCTTCACGTCGGAGTTGGGTAATGTGACGCTGGCGCTTTCTGATGATTACGTCTATAGGAGGCATACCCTGAACAGCCTCTACCAGAAGGCTCAATCCTGGGTACCTCTGGTTCTGGATCTAGCGCCCGCGGACGTCAAGGGTTTGCTGCAGACGTACCTTTCTGAGTTTGACGATGAGGGCGCTTACGGACACATGTCTCTCGGCCGGTCGTTCGCCATGAAGATGGGAGCCTCCATCCCCTCCACCGATCAGAGGCTTACCTCTCTTGAACCCGTCGGCCAGACCACCATCGACACGGCCTCCGATTTCATCGCCCAGTACACCACCCGCCAAGAATATCGATATGGCGAGACCCTGCCTAGTCATGGCATGGAATTGCTGAACGTCATGCCGCTGCGTCGAAGGGAGTCCTTCATAAAAACAGCGCCAACTGATCGAGCCAATGCAGTGACTGCATTGGCTCATGTCGAATCCCGGCTGGCTGGAAAGAAAGTCACCCCGCTGAAAGATGTGAGAGACATACTCAGGAGAGCTGCCGCCTTGCTATGCCGTAGCGAGAAAGACGAAAGCGATATCACGCACTACCTGGTCAGCATCCCTTTCAAACTCTTCACCAAGGAGTCTATTAAACTTGGAGTTTCCTTGTGGTTGGGCGTGATGAACGAGAATCCGAGGATGGAACCCCGTTTACTTGTCGAGATTGTTCAACAATGGGAGATGACCATGCAGAAGAAGCTTGGTTTATTCAGCCCTTCTTTGATGTAAGTTTGATCGAATTGAATGGCCCGAATCGGAATCTGACATGACTAGGCACCCCGATCCCTTTTTCCTAAGAGAGGAATTCGCTCCCAGCGACAACGCAGGTCTTGCGAAGCGACGTCAAATTGTCCACGACTTGCTGGCTCCACATGGCCGTCTAATGCAGTTCTTCACCAGCCATTTCAACGCAACACGTTTAGGCAGCCCGGATACTCAGCGGATCTTTCTACGCCTGCTCGACTTGAGTCTCGACGCCATGAAAACCTCGGTTTCCCACCCAATGGCTAGGGAACTTCACCTGCGGGTCCTTCTCTTTAGTCTGCGGGTCCTCCGAGTCAGCAGCTCTATTGGTGCGACAGGTCTATGGCGCCTCAAGGACAAGATTATGTCTGCTGGGCTGAGTTGGTTCAAGTACACGCCGAAGTGGTCGTTCGGTAGCAACGCCCTACAACTCAAGACAGAGATCCGTCTGATTTCTGATGTTCTGAAGCATATGAGTATCGTGAAATACATAGGTGCTCATGCAACTGGTAGTTACAGGCTCCTTCCAGAGAAGGAATCCTTACTCCAGATCCTCCTCGAAAGTGAACAACTCAGATTGGACGTCTGGGTTGATCCTCTACGCGTAGCCCATCACCAGCGATCCGAGATAATGGCGCGCCATAACAAAACTGCGCTTGAGGTGAGCTTATACCTCGTAACCAGAAGGTGCCTCGTATTGACCATCCCGTCTAGGCTGCTTTGAAACCTTTGATCCGCGTCGCGTGGGCTGAACACCCAGCCTTGGCAATCCAGCTCGTCAGCAGGTTCTCTATTCCGAGCATAAGCAATGAGGTCCGCTGGTTGTTGTTAAACTTCCCCGCCAAAGTTGTATCGGAGCCAGAGGCGCTCCCAATTCTCTTCGGAAGTGAGCTTCCGCACGATGTTGGGTTCCAATTGAAGGTAAAGAAGGCAACTAGTACATCGAGAAACTCTTGCTGACGTGCATAGTACCTGCTGTACTGGGCTCCTGTCAATCCCATCACCGCTGTCACGTATTTCTTGCCGGCCTACAAGAACCACCCATTCCTGATCCAATATGCTATGCGGGCACTGGAAAGCCATCCGGTTGACGTGACATTCTTTTACGTCCCACAGATAGTACAAGGGTTGCGATATGACGCCCTTGGCTATGTCGAACGGTACATTGTGGAGACGGCACAGTTCTCGCAGTTGTTCGCCCACCAGATCATATGGAATATGAAGGCCAACTCATACAAGGACGACGACGGTACAATTGTGAGTCCTCCATCCTCTTAAGCTCGCGACTTCATGCTAACATACGACCAGCCTGACGAAATCAAACCCGCCCTCGATAGAGTGATGACCAAAATGATCAATAGCTTCTCCGATGAGGACAGGAGCTTCTACGAAAGAGAATTCACTTTCTTCGACGAGGTCACTAGCATATCTGGAAAGCTCAAACCGTTCATCCAACGCCCTAAGCCTGAAAAGGCGCAGAAGATCGAAGAGGAGCTGAGGAAGATCAAAGTTGATGTCGGAGTCTACCTTCCCAGCAATCCCGATGGTGTCGTAATTGGCATTGACCGGAAGTCCGGTAAGCCATTACAATCTCATGCCAAAGCACCTTTCATGGCCACCTTCCGCATCAGGAAGTCCAAGGGCGGCGTGGAGGAAACTGAGGAGGTGATGACCCAGGCTGCCGAGACGGGACGGCCCCCCACTGAGAGCACAATCGAGGTCTGGCAGAGTGCGATCTTCAAAGTCGGTGATGACTGTCGACAGGACGTGCTCGCGCTACAGATGATCTCCGCCTTCCGCGGCATCTTCCACAACGTCGGACTGGACGTCTTCGTGTTCCCGTACCGCGTGACCGCGACCGCGCCGGGCTGCGGCGTGATCGACGTGCTGCCCAACTCCATCTCGCGCGACATGGTGGGGCGCGAGGCAGTCAACGGGCTGTACGACTACTTCATCAGCAAGTACGGCAACGAGGACTCGCTGCGGTTCCAGCACGCGCGCAGCAACTTCGCCAAGAGCATGGCTGCCTACAGCATCATCTCGTACCTGCTGCAGTTCAAGGACCGGCACAACGGCAACATCATGATCGACGACTCGGGCCACCTGATCCACATCGACTTCGGGTTCTGCTTCGACATCGCGCCTGGCGGCGTGCGCTTCGAGCGCGCCCCCTTCAAGCTCACGCGCGAGATGGTTTCCGTGTTGGGCGGCTCCCCCGACCACCAGGCCTTCCGCTGGTTCGAGGAGCTCTGCGTCAAGGCCTTCCTCGCCGCGCGCCCCCACGCTGACAAGCTGAGCCAGATCGTCCTGCTCATGATGGACAGCGGCCTTCCTTGTTTCAAGCCGGACACTATCCGCCACTTCCGCGACCGCTTCGTCCTCGACCGCGGCGACCGCGAGGCCGCCGACTACGTCCGCGACCTCGTCCGCCGCAGCGCCGGCAGCTATTCTACCATGGTCTACGACCAGTTCCAGCTCATCACCAACGGCATCCCTTATTAAGGGGGGCTCACCTCACATGGCCGACCGCGGGAACTAAGCGAGTGAGCTTACTTTCTATGGTCAACTAATTGGCAGATTATAATCCGGATAGGGGGGGTAGGTTATAGAAAGGAGAGGGAAAGGAACTGAAGGTGGGGCAGTATATATATTTAGATTATAGACTAGTAATATAGAATCAGTACGAATACGGGGGACGTTCCTTTAGGCGTGTTTCTCGCCATGGTCTTGGTCGACGAGAACAATAGGGGCTCCGGCCAAGGAGCATTTGTACTCTACCAAAAACATCCCATGATAGTGGGCTATGTCTGAGCTCTTTCGTGTTTATTCGCAAAACTATTCCTCACGCTCTTATTGCTGTGATATTTTCTCGGATATCGTGACACCCGTTTTAGCTCGCATTCTAGTTCGACGTCACTTGCCTCAATTGGGATTCAAGTCAATTAGCCGTAAGGCATATGAACAAGTAGCCTCACATATCAATCCGCCCTGTAGGTAGCGTCTACAAGCTAAGAAGATCGAGCGAGACAGAAATTGATCACGCATTCCGCGCGTGTGAGTGGCCCTCATCGTATGTCTCGAACCCATCCTCGATCCACACAACTCCCAACATGAGACTCTGATAGAACCGACCCTCCCCGACCGAGCCGGGCCAGGCGTTATCATTATACGAGCCGCCGGCGCCGGCGCGCTTCCTCCACAGCAGCTCGCCGGACTCCCAGTCGACGGCGATGAAGTACCACACGTACCGGCCGTCGACGGCGAACTCCTCCTCCTGCACGTACCCGTACAGGATGCCCGTCTTCGTCGAGAGCGCGGGCACCGACTTGATCCTGACGTCGCTCTCCCAGCGCACCTCGCAGCCTTCGCCGGGGATCACGTCGACGCGCACGATGCCGCCGGGCATGTTCGTCATGTTGTTCCACGCGCCGTTGACGTCGAGCAGGAACCGCGCGTGATCCATCATCGGGGGCACGGCGTAGCCGTTCTGGATGACAACACCGTAGCGCTCCCCGTCGAAGTGCACCGTCGGCCGCACATCGTTGGAGCTCGCGCCCTCGTCGAACAGCGGCACCGCGCACAGCACCTGGTCGTCCGGGTCTTCGCGGGGCTCCTGGTGTAGGATCAGCAGGTTGATGCGCCCGTCGGCGTTGTCCGTCGTGGCAACGTAGTCGCCGCCCAGCAGCGCTGGCGTGGCTCCCCCGCCGCGCGTGAGAGCGCCGGGTTTCTGATGCGTGCCCGCGTTGTACAGAGCCCTCCAGACCGTCCTGACGCCGTCCCCGCCCGAGGAGTCGGTTGTGAACGCCCACACGTAGCCCGTCGTCGAGGTGGTGCCGTTGAGGGGACCCGTGACCACGTAGGCCGTCGTCCCGTTGAGCGCGATGCCGTTCTCGATGATCTGGTCCGGCAGGTGCAGCGTGTGCACCGTGCCATCGGGCTCCACATACCCGATGGTCGCCGACGACTGCGGGCCCAGCGGCGTGTTCTCGTGAACCAGATGTTGCCCTCGGCGTCGAAGAGGCTGTTGAGCAGCGTCTCCCCGGGTGACAGCGAGCTCGCGATGTCGACCTCCCGCGTCAGCTCAAGGCTTGTTCCGTCGGTGCCATCCGTGCGCTGTACTACGTAGACGCGCCCGGACGCGCCCGACACCAGCAGCGAGTTATCATCGAGCAGAAGCTCCATGTAGCCGAGGTTTAGGTACTCGTCCGGGCGGTCGGGGAACCACTCGGCCAGCACCTCGAGCGTCGCCGGGTCGTACGCCCCGAGCCCGATGCGCGGCTGCAGGATGTTGGTGACGTCAGCCCTACCGCCAGACAGCGTGCCATCCGGGCCCCAGAGCATCACGCCCAGGATCTGTAGCGCGCTCTTCACGTCGAGGTCCTGACCCAAGGGTCCCGCGGAGTCGGTGCTTCCCGTGTTGGCGGTGTCGCCGTGCATCAGCGAGGCCCGCGGCTGGAATTGGATCTTGGGGTGCAGCTGGTTGCCCGCGGCCGGAGCACCCACGAAGTCCTCGCCTCGGACGATCTGGGAGGGCGGCACGGGCGGCGGGGGTAGTGCGGGCGTTGCCGCCGAGAGCCGGAGTGCTGCTGCCAACGTTCGAGCCCACATCTTGGCGGGTAAGGCAAAGAAGGACGGACCAGGTGTGCGTGGTAATTTGGTGTTCAGAAGTCTGAACTTTCTTTTCGTAAACCGAGACCCCGCTTGGTGGAAATTTCGGAAGGCGCGATTCTATGTGCGCGGCAGCTTCCCGTCCTTCTTATACCTTCCCTCCCACTTCGTAATACGACATCTTCCGACTGCATGGCGTCAGGGCTCAGGAAGGTGCCGATCTGCCCTGACTAGCTGACCACTTGCCGTTTTTGACAGGAACACAGGGGCATGTACTACAAGTCACAGGATCATGGGTAGCAGTATAAGCCAATCACGGATTCCATCTTTCTTTCGGAGGAAAGATATCGTGACTCTGCGACCCACAAGGGGAATTTCTACCCCATGCAGGTCGAGACGGAAACCTGCAATGGTGTGGGATGCCGTGTGTTTCCGTGGAGCTGCCAGACACCTTGACTAAGTGCTTACTTCTCCATATATTGGAATCACAAGTAGCGATGTGCGTTAGAGGAGTTGAGTATCCCGTAGTGGCCCAATGAAAGTCAACCGGGTTATCGGCATATGGTGGAGGGCGAGGCCAATCACATCGCTTTCCGGTCACGGGTTATGGACCATGATTTTCCAGGTGACGGCCCCCCCAGTCCCCATATTTGGAGGTTCATTGGTCGATTCATAGCCCACATAGACCAGTATGTAATTCGTAGCCTATTCGAGCTGAGGCTCAATAGTTGCTCAATAGCTAGGCCTTAGCTCATAGATCAGCCCCCGTGTGGCGCACCAGTTAGGTTGACCATGTCAAATCGTGGTCTTAACATACTAAACGCTCTTTGGCAACCCCATCGCTCATCACCCTTCGCCCCATACAAACCAGGTGGGCAGCTAGGTCAAGGTCGATGCTTCTGCTATAACACCACGACTAACACTATCACCACCATCACTGCAAATATCAAGGCAATATACCCAAATACGGGGCCTCTCGCCGGGCCCCCAAACCTCCAGGGGGCCTAACCCGAATCCTAAACGTTCACCCGTTGGCTACAATCCGCCATATTAAACCCCTGAAGTACTAGCCTGGAAAGCTTGATGCAGGTGACTTTCCTGGGTGCATGGTGATCGTCGGTGGGTTTCCGAAGAGTGTTTAGTGTGGTTAAAATAACCGATCTGACGTGGCCAACCTAACTGGGGCGCCATCTGGGACCGCCCCGGCTATCTCTGGTGACGTTTTCTCAGGGCTATAGCCGTATTTCAGTGTATAAGGAAGCATCACTACCATGGCTTTCTTAGCTAGGACATTTGACCGGTCGCCCACATAAATCTACTTCGTCAGTTACAAACATATTCAGTCTGCGTTGTCAAGGTCTCTAAATCGCCCTCGTAAATAATAGTCGATGGCAGGATTCAAATAACAATTACTACTATGCCCCCGAGAAAATCTCCAAGTCTAACACATAATTCTGGATCTTGATTTATCTCTGCATCTTGTCTATAACTATATACACTGGAAATTGGAACGCCTCAGTTCACCTACGGATCTAATAATTTAACGCTGTTGCGTTGATCTGTCGAAACTAAGGCTTAGCAGCTGTCAGGTGCCGAAGTGTGTCCCCCTTTCTAGGGTCCAGTGCCCGACCAGTGAGGGCCTGGTTTGGGTATATATAGGGGGACTTGGCCCCGAGTAGTTAGGAAAAGGCAGGCATTAATGGTCATCTACAACTCCCAAGAGTATACTTTGTTAGTTACCTCCACCAAGCTGCCATATCCGTATGAGGCTAGAAGTAGATTCCAAAAAAAATTGTATGGAATATATCGGCATTTTGGGCCAAAAACGGCCCCGGCCACTTTGCGGTAGCGGCAAGCACTGGCAAAACCACCAGAGTATGTTTATTCCCATACCAATTTGTATGAGATTCTACGTAATCCTGCGGTGGACCCGGTGGAGGAAACGAACAAAGAGTACCCCTGGGAGTTGTATTTACTACCTACACTACGAACTACCAGCTCGACTGCTTCTCCTGCCTTTCACTCTGTACTTCCCCCATTTTCTCTGGCAGCGGCTGAGCAATAGCTAGGTCTTGGCTCAACTAGTCAGCCACTAGTTGGGCCACATTCGGTATCGCTTTCTCTCAGCTATATCCGTTTTTCTATGTAATTAAGGAAGCATCACTACCCTTGCTATCTTAGCTAGGACCTTTAGATGTCAACCTGATAATGATTACTTCTTCAGTTGCAAATGCTTAAATGTGTGATATCAGGGTCTCATGGGATCTTGTTGAAAGTGGTGTATCAATTGTAACAAATACCCCTCGGAAGTTGACATGGGCAAGACTTATTGTTTAAAAAAGAAAAGGCTATATGGGCCCCTCGAATTCAAAGGTGACTTCGCACTTCAAGTCTAAAGTTACAGAGCTGAAGATCATGATATAGATAGTAATCTTAACCCAGAAGGTGGTAAGACCCCAAATACCGTCATGTTCAAAATTATGTGGTCATCTTGTCACACTTACTAGGAAGCAGCTGCACAGCTCCTGAGAGACATATTGATATCTCGGAAGCTAGGAAACGCTGATCCCACATGATGTGGGTGATCCACTGATATATAGGGCTTTAGGGCTCCGGGAAGGAGCAACGTTGTCCCGTATAAGCCCTGCTAACAGAAAGAGGGGCCCCTTTTCCATGACACATCTATACTCAGAGATGATACTCGGAATGATGTATTTTAAAAAAAGCTTGATCATCCGCTGAGACCAAATATGACCATGTAATTGACTGGTAACAAGTCGCTCATGTAACACTTCAGGCTATTAATAGGTAGAATTTCATCAAGAAGGTGCATTTTCGCCAAGATTATACTAACAAGGCGCCCTTTACAAGACCCTGACATCACTCATTAAAGCATATATGACTGAAGAACAGGATATTATCAGGTTGACCTATTCGAAGTCCTAATTAGAAAGGGAGGGTAGTGAAGCCTCCTTAAATACACATAAAAACAGTTACAACTGAGAGAAAGCTGTACCGGAGATGCGAAACGCAATCTCGCCTAGTGACAGTCTTAACTAAGCCAAGGTTCTGCTAACGGTCCTAGCCTTCAGCTGGGTCTGACTCCCTCGAACAACACGTTAAGTAGGTAGAGGCGTTCTACACCGAGTTAACGGACCGCGCTGAGCCGGAGCACAACAGACCTACCGAAATATATGGCCATTAGCTAACTGACAAGTCGTAGGTTTTCTTGCGGATGATATTATAGAATGACCAACGATTTATTTGAGATACGGAATAATAAGACTAGGGCATAGGGGCATCAGAATCGACCGGCCTACTCCTTGCTGCCCCGCAGCCCGACTTTCGGAGACTGCAGCTCTTAATGCCTTTGAAACTCAGTGGGCCACAGATCGTCTCATAAAGGTCAATCGCGACTTGATTAAGATCAACTGTACACGATTCTAAGTACAGAGGTAATTATGGAAAAGGGGCAAGCCGACATCTGTTGGTCGGATATAGGGACTCGGTAGATGACTAAATGGTTTCGGGACCGACGGGGCTTCGGGACCGACGTGGTTTCAGTGATCGAACGATGGACCCACGCTATGCCGGACAATGGACATCTCCCCAACACCGAGTCCGACAAGGATATAGGCCGGCCGCTGCCCAACGCAGCCGACTTCAGAACTTCATTATTCTTATAAACGCCAAGATTTTCCGGTCGTACTTGTCCAATTTGTCTTTTAGTTTTTTGAAACTAATTAGAGTTCAATGCTTCCCTCCAGCTCATTTCGACCACTACTGAGATCGGGGCTCTCGGCGAGCACCATGAATATCTCCGCAATCGCGGCAACCGCCGTTGCTGGCGTGGGAGCGTATACGCTTTACTCACGCTCCGTACGCCTCGAGAGCGCGGAACTCGTCAATCACAATACGAAGCGACTACGGTTCGCTCTTCCGGACCCCAACCAACCGACGGGCTTGTCTCTGACCTCTGCTGTCTTAACCATATCATGGCCCAACGGCAGTTGGTTGCCGACCATCCGGCCATACACGCCGGTAAACGATATAAGTGAGTTTCCGTCTTGTATTGCCGCATAGCAGATCGCATAATATACCTAAGATCTAGCCCCACAGGATTGCTTGCTAACGAGCTACAGACAAGCCCGGGTTCATAGAACTGCTCGTAAAGCATTATCCCGGTGGGAAGCAGAGCACGCATCTCCACTCCTTGAAGCCCAATGACTCCATAATAATGATTCGGGGTGTTCCTCCGGGCTACCGCTGGACTGCCAACCAGCACCCGCACGTAGCCCTGATCGCAGGCGGTGCCGGGATCACGCCCATGTATCAGCTCACGAGGGGGATTCTCAACAACCCCGAGGACAAGACGAAGATAACGCTCGTGTGGGGCGTCAACAGCGACGCCGACATATTCCTGCGCGAGGAATTCTCTGCCCTGGAGAAGAAGTTCCCTGGCCGCTTCCGTGCGGTATACGTTGTCTCGAACCCGGAACCAGGGTCGCTCCACCCGAAGGGTTACGTGGATAAGCAAATACTTGATAAGGCCGGCTTAAGTGGAAAGGACGTCACGAACAATGAAACGAAGGTCTTTGTCTGCGGTCCGCCGGCGATGGAGAAGGCGCTGACCGGCGCCAAAGGGTTCGGAAAGCCCAGAAGCGGTATCTTAACCGAGCTTGGATATACCCCCGCGCAGATTCATAGGTTTTAAGCCGGGTAGGGAAGGCATCGAGTAATGTTCAATGTTGTCCAAGTGTGTCTTTCATGTACGGCTTTGAAGAATAAGGACAGTTGTGGCAAAATCACTGGGATCCCTCTATTTCTGGTCGCATAGGTATGTATCAGTATAAATAGAATATAAGTGTTGAAACAGGGAGTCAAATAACAGTTAAATTGCCTTCCATGTCACAAACTCAGGGACTAGGGGAAACACAAATCTATGTACATGGACGTGTGGGTCGTCTGGATTGCCCCCTATTCTACGGCTGTTCGACTCCAATTCCAACAATAAGGAAACTCTTCTTTAAATGACTAAACGGCCTATGTATACCGCTTAGACCTTTATAAATGTAATTATAGTTTAGTTTTTACTGAGAAGTCACATACATAAACGGTTTTACGTGAATGATGTTGTTGCCATGGTACTGCACATTTCCAATAGCAGCATCTGCTTTGTCAGATTCTGGTAGTCGCATGAAAGCGGCCACATCGATTCGCACGCATACCATAGTAATGTTTCAGGTCTACAGTCGGCAGTCATAGGAACGAGAAAACATAAGGTCAAGTCGCAACAGCCCGTCACCATCAATAGCACGCTAAGCTGGTCCTGTTCTCAGAAAACAATTTCCAACTGGCTTTAAGAATGAGGGGCTTGCAGGAGAAATCATGGCATGCCGCCATGGGCAGGCCCTCTCTGTCAACCAAACCAGTCTCCCATACAATGAGGCGCCATTCCAGGGAGATTCGTAAACAAACGCCCCACGTAATTCCTCAGTCCAAATTAAGCAATTTTCTCAAGACGAACCTCCAAGCCTTCGGGCCGAAGCGTGAGGCTCGGGTTCTCGACGGTGAACGGCTTCACGACACTCAAGAACCGGTAATTGCGGGTGAGCTCGAAAAGTATGATCTTCAACTCCATATACGCGAGCGACCGACCGATACAAATGCGTGGGCCATTAGCGAATACCTCGTAGGCATATGGGGATGACTGCTCCTCGGTCAGGTGCTCCCAGCGACTAGGTTTTATCTCGTCCGCATCGTCGCCCCAAATCAGTGGGTTGAGCAAAGTCATCGACGGGACGATGTCGAAGTGTGTTCCTTTTGGGATTGGTAACCCCTCAATCACCATGTCCTCTAGGGCTTGGCGGTGCAAGGTTGTGGCTAGAGAGATCGTTCCGTTAGGATAGAGATCGCTCATCTACATGAGGAATAACGAACCTGGCGAGTACAACCGGAGGATCTCTTTGGCGAAATGATCGAGATATTGCAGGCGGTCGATCTCGGTATAAGTCGGCTCTGGCACCTGCGCCACCAAGGCCGTGATCTCGTCGCGCAGCTTCGACTGGATGTCCTGTCTGTTTGCCATCACGTAGAGCGCCCACGAGAGGGCGTTCGCAGTTGTTACGTGCCCAGCGGCCATGAATTGCAGGAGCTGTTGTTCCGTTAACGAGTTCAATCACCAAAAAATCTGAAAATCTGAGCACTTACGTGGCCTGCGATTTCTTTGTCCGTGATTCCCTCGGCAAGCCCTCCTGGCATGCTCTCCTCAATGACATAGGTGAGCATATCGCGAGACTCGCTCTGGACATATTTGCCAGCCGACATGGCTTCAGCCACTTGGCGCCGGCGGCTGCGGATCACCCGGGCTAACGTGCTGTCAAGCCAGTCTTTGGCGAAGATGAATTCTCGATTTGCTTTAAGGGGTATCCAACGGAGTGGGATGTAGCCGTTTCCAAATACCAGTATTTTTTCAAGAAACCCCGGATCGAAAATGACCTATTATATGTTAATATCTTGAGCTTGAACTGGAAGATTATGTCGTGGAAGGTCTTGGCCCGGAGTTACAGGAAAATCAGTATAGAAAAGAAATGGATACGTACTGTGAATACGTTAGCATTCCGCAAGCGAGGTCAGAACACAGCATGGTCCAGAATCTAGAATAGGGGCGACTTTATGCATACCACAGTAAGCACGATGAATTGTATAATCATCAGTTTTCCCACCAGTCGTCCTGTGTTTTTCACCTGGATCTTTCCCATAGCCATCAGAGGTGTTTGGCGTGATGTTCGCTTCATCAAGACCTAGCGCCGTAACAATTATATCGAGCGTTGTCTTGGCGAATGTGTGAATACAGTCTATGACTCCGTATTTACCGCTATCACTTGCGGCAATAGCACGGTCAAAGACCAGGCCGGTTTCCTTGGCATTGGCCCACATGATGGGCTCTAGCTTGCGGATATTGCTCTGCGAAAACGGGCCGGTCAACATCTTGCGGGCCGCACGGTGTTCCTCTCCCTCTATCGACAGGACTCCCTTGCCGGTCAAGTCCTCAACCGTACGGAGCCACCAGTCTGGTTTGCGGAATGAGTAGCATTTTGTCTGAAGTATCTCCTTATGGCTGTTCAGGCTATTGCAGACGAGAACCTCGGCGTTTGCCACCGTGCGGTAGCGGATCAACGGGGCGTCAGGGAATTCTTTCATCCACTTGATATAGAGTGCAGTTGGCGTGTCAGCCCTAAAGATGTTGATGCCTTGACCAAAGAAGAAGTGGTTGTCCTAGGTGAACCGTTATCATGTCAAGTTTTGAACGGGGTTCATGTCTCTATTCAGGGGTTATACCGACCTTCGGACCTGGGAGATGGCGGAAAGGGGAGAAGTATTTGTGATACAGGAAGACTCGATAATACTTGACGAGGAGATACTGGATCAAGAAGAGACATGCAGATACTCGAATAACGCTCTGCTCTGCCATAAGCGGAGCTCGTAGCAGATCGAGTATTGCTGTCTCGCAGAGCGCAAGCCCTCCACAAATCGCCACATCCATAATGTTGGATGAGAGTTTGGAGATGGAGATTTGACCATAAATCCCGAAAAAATTATGGCCTAGCATTAGACCACGGGCGGGACAGACTAAAATACCCTCTGTCTCGCACCAGCCGAGCGTCAAGGCGTCCTATCTTTCCGTCACCGTCCTAGCCTTTGAATGTTGCTCACCTCGTAGGAATGTCAAGGGAGATGCCCGACATCTTACATGTTTGCCTCGGTTTGCCCAATCGGTCATCCGTCACATTCCGACAACTTGAGAGACTAGCCCAAGATAGCGCCCGGTGATCCTATAGACACGGACTCTGCCGTCCCAGCCGCTCGTTCTGTCGACTTTGGATCCCTGTGACAATGTGATGGGGCCCCATGATTTGTGCAACTCTAGCCAGATACAGAAGCACCACTGGCTTGTCCGCTTCTGCCACTGAGAAGCGTGCATAGCAGTGGCGCCGCCATCCGCAGCCTCATCCTGTGACACAGTCGATACGGTATATCCCAATGGAAACGTGGCGCGCAAGTCCAAACCCAATTAGGCGAGGGGTGCAGAGATCTAGGAGACGTTTGCGTTAGCTTCTTTGTTCTCTTTGACGCCTGCGCCACACAGTAAAGCTGAATCTTTGTTACATGAGCAAAGGTGCTCGAGTCCAACAACGCTGTATAGGTGGCATATATGGAGTGCCCCGAAGAGTGACGTGTTTTGGCGCTACGTGCAGTAGATCTAACATCTGAACGCTTGATAGGTTGACTGTAGTTTATTTAAATACCATACGGATGGGACCCAAAAGTTACCAACCGGGCTGAGACCCAACCCACTCAATCCTGCGGGTGTTGGAACGATTCGACGTGCTCAAGCCAATCAAACAAAGAGCTTGAATCGTTTCGAACCGGAGTGTACGTGTTTACCACTCAGTGAATGATCCGATTACTAGTTCGGACAATTTCACATAGAGATGAGCTCAGGCCCAGACCTATCAAAAGGTTCAAAGCGGGTGACATCCTCTCTTTGGAGAAGACAAGGGAGAGAAAATGCACCTTCACTAGGGGGTCAGGTGGTTGATAAAAGAATTGGCGCACTTTCAAATAACCGTCCAACGATTCCTTGAATAATACTTATTAGTTTCAACAGATAAGTATATACGGAAGAATTCAGGCTGTTGTCAATTATTCCCTGAACCTAAATAATATTTTTTCGTTTTCTTAAATTTTATGTTCTCATATGAAAATCGTCTGTAAAGCCTTTGGATCATTTGGGACGCTTTTATGTCAACGACCTGAGGTATCATGCCGTTTACTTAAACGAGTCCAAGTGTGGGGAAGCTCTGTGTGTCCTATACCCTGCTTTATGTTACCCAATCACGTACTCCTAGGATGAAGATCCCAGCACTCCCCGGCATACCTCCGAAGCAAGTTCCAATCCATTGGTCAACCGGCTCAGCCGTTGTGTCGCCGGATCACATTGATGGATAGGGGGAACAAGGCGTATAATCTTATTCATGAACATGTACCTGCATTATGAAGGACAGTCGGTACAGGTAGACCCTGAGGGCAACAGGAGATACATCCTTGGAGTCAGTAAGCACTCCTAACCTGTTTAAAGATCCTCAAAATCGCGCGCAAATTCGTAGTATTTGTAAGGCTGACCCGAGGGTAAGTACAAGAGTCAAGATAGCACCGTAGCGGACATTTAGTATAACCACTAATGGCAACAACTTTCACGATTGCGGTAAAATCGGTTCCAGAAACAACTTGTCAAGAAGATCTCGTCCAGCCACTCCGGTGCGATACGTTATAAGTATATAAAGCTGTCCGGCGCTAAGCCTTCAATACGACGCTACTAAGGCCTCCGAGGCGCTCATTACAGCTACATGCAGTTCAGCCGGTAGCCAGCGACGGAGAAGCCTAACCCAGTCACTGAAAACGATATTTTGATTGAGTATGGCAGCTCGTAAGTATGCTTTTTTTTTTCTCTGGCTCCAATCTTATGAAGTCCACGACTGCGTGGATAGCAGATGACGGTGAGTCAGTCTTTCAATGTTTATTAATTATGTCGGGGAACATACACCTGAATAAGAGCTAGAACTATGAACGTTAAGCTACCGCGGCGCCGCGGCAAGCATAATAAGCCCCCATTTTAAGTGCTTAACTTGTTGCCGGTTAGGTCTAATACCGGTAGGGACAAAAGGGGGGCCCTTCAGGTATTTCGGCTTACTCCAGCCTGCTGGCGCAGGCCACGCGGGGCTTATACGGTTAGCAAGGTGGACGGTTAGCCAGGTCAACAGTTAGCCAGGTCAACAGTTAGCAAGATCGACGGTCAGCCAGGTCGACGGTCAGGCCGACGGCGTATTACCCCGCCTTTCCCCCCTTTCTTCCTTAAAAGCTTCTAAAGGGCTAGGTTTTAACTTAATCGACGACTTAATTGTTAGCTTACCTAGCCGTTCAGCTCCATAAGTCCTGGCTAACTGTCAACCTGGCTAATCGTCGACTTTTTTAGCCGTTAAGCCTTATAAGCTCTATAAGCCTTAGTTAACTACCGACCTGGTTGATCGTTAAGCCCTGTAAGCCTTGGATAGCCGTTGACCTGGTTAGTTATGCTAGGTCAGGTCAACGATAAGGTCGACGATAGGGTCAGGTTAAGACCTGGGGCTGCCAGGGCTTCACACGAGCCATACAAATTGGCAGGATAAGAGACGATGTCCATATGCACGGGCCGCATAATGTGCTTACCTTTACTTTCCTATTTAGGACGCTAAGATCCAAATGCGGAAGTCGGTTTTTAGGGAAGCGGATGGGCGACATAATAACCTTCGTCGACTTCGTTTGCAAGCTCACAACGTTACAACGAGGGCATGGTTCGAGCGCCCACCTTTCGGGATCCAGCATATAACGGATAGAATCGATGCAAATCCTAAGAACCTTCTTACCCTCCAAGCGCAGAAGCGGGAGTCCAGACAGAGCCAGGTCAGATTATATCCTGCTTGCGATCTACTTCCCCGGGTCTGGGGCCTAATTATCTTAGTTTCCTTCCAGAAGCTTTCGAGCGTCTAGTCATTGACATGCCATCCTTTGTATTATCCTTCAGATCCCAAAGCTAACCTCATCAGTCTTTGTACCAAGATGAAATATCTCGATTTTCTTCCTAATTAGTAATTATCCAGTTGACCTGGTAGGCTGGGTGGAACTCGAAAAATACATAGTATCTCGCCAGAGTTCAAAATATGAGAAGCGTTATATAACCCAGTTAGGCTCGAATACTAAGCCTAGGGTTAGTGCGAGGCTGTCGGTATTCAAAACAAACAGCATTGTTTGGAGGCCTGAAATAAATCTTAGTTCATATCCTCTTTGTTCTGTCTGGGCAGGTCTGGTAGACTGTGAGCGAGTGTTCTCTTTCTTCTAAAAATCCCTTTTTAGGTAGAACAACAACGACCTAAGAACGAAAGGGCGTTAGTTTCAAAGAGCAGAAAGTAATATTGTCTATATCCTTGTTGATCAACTGTCGGCAACAAAGCTGTTCTTTAGGATCTATGCCTTGTTTCCGATGAAGTATGACCGCTGTACTCGGGTATATAAGCAGATGGTGCGCTCCCGGTAACCGCGTAGCAGATTTTACTGAACACGTAACTAACGAATACAATACTGAGAGAGCCGGATACTCTTTGCCGATGGATCTGAGGACCATGTACTTGTCACAAGAATCGAGCTCTTCACAGGAACCTGAAATGACCATGGCTACTGATTTGGGGGACAGGATAGTCGATAATGGCATTCTTCATCTCGACCAAAAGCTTGATCAGCTCGACGCAACTGTGAGGGACTTTTCCAAAGACTTAAACGAAGTGGTTATAGGCCCCGACGGACATGTAGCAAAATTCCTGAGTGCCATCGCCGACACATTGGAGAACATGGACCAGCGACTTCATGGTATAGAGAAGGCGCAAAACTTTAATAATGTCGAATGCCAGAAGGAATACATCAAGGAGCAGCTAGAAGCGAAGATTGCGGATCTCGAGCGCCAAGTCGAGAGCCAGGGAGCTCGGTTGGCGGACGGCAAGAAGGTACGGGAGTCCGCCGGCCCAGACGTCGCGGCTGGGAGAGGAGAAGAGTTTAGGCAGTTGAAAGAGAGGCTCGAAAAGGAGAAAGCCCGCGCGGACAAGGCCGAAGAAAGAAAGGCTGTCTACGAGGCCCGGATTAAGAAGGTGGCGGAGGACCGGGACATGCTCGCGCAACAATACGAAGCTGCCCTTCGCGAGATCGAGGACAGCAACACGACCTGGAGAGATCAGTTTCAGGAGTCGCAAGAGGCTCGTGACGGCATCGAAGCGGTGCTGAGGGAGACAATCGAACGCGAGCAGGAGCGACGTCGCCGGCTGTTCGATGAGGTGCAGGACATGAAAGGTAGCATCCGCGTCATGGCCAGAATCCGACCCGCCCCTAGCGACACGCCCGAGGATGAGCTCATGGACTTCGGGCAGCCCGAGCGCGGAGAGTTCAGCGAGCACTGGGGTAAGCTCAACCTCATGACCACTCGCAAGGGCCTCACCGGGGACGTTGCGAACGTGAAGACCTTCGACTTCGAGAGAGTCTTCGGCGAGGACGACACCAACGAGGTCGTGTTCGATGAGGTTAGCGACCTTGCGCAGTCCGCGGTGGAAGGGAAAAAGGTCTGCATTTTCGCCTACGGGCAGACCGGTTCGGGGAAGTCACATACGATGCTCGGTGACGACGAGTCGCCCGGCATCATCCCTCGAGCGATCAATATGATCTTCCGTGCTGCGGAGGACGATGCGATGAGCTACCGGTACAAGATCGAGCTCTCCGTGACGGAGATATATCAAGACACCGTCTACGACCTGCTGCAAGAGCCCAAGGACGGCAAAAAGGTCACGGTGAGACTGCAGCAGGCGACCTGGGAGACCATGGTGTCGCAGCCCACGGCGCTGGATATGCTCCGCCAGGCATCGCAGCACCGCACCGTCGCAGCGACCAACGCGAATGAGGAGTCGTCGCGCTCGCACCTGGTGCTGGCTGTCCGCATCACGCGGGAGGCGCTGGGCGGACGGCGCGCGGGGCAGACTACCACGGGGACACTCAACCTCATCGACCTGGCGGGTTCCGAGCGGGCGGCGGCGGCCGGAGCCACCGGGAAGCAGATGCGCGAGGGCGTGGCGATCAACTCGGACCTGATGAACCTGAACCTGGTCATCACGGCGCTCGGCAGCGGCAAGCGCGTCCCCTACGACTCGGCGCTGACCAAGGCCCTGAAGGAGTCGCTCACGCAGGGCAGCCGCACGCTCATGCTCGTCATGGTGTCCCCTTTCAAGAAAGACCAATCGCAGACGGTCCAGACACTCGAAAAGGGGGCCGAGGCCACGAGGGCCAAGCTTGCCTCCGTCGCCCGCGCGAACAGGAAGCCCGCGGCGCTGCCGAAGCCGGCCGCTCAGACCAGCGGCGTGTCGTCGTCATCGTCGGCCGCGGCGGCGGGTACCCCCACTAAGCCCTCGTCGCAGTCCGGCTCTTCGCGCACACCGGCTTCCAGGACGACGCCTTCCTCTATGCAGTCGTCATTCGCGAACCGGAAGCGGATGTCATCGACCGGTAAGACGGGGAACTCCGCTTAAAGGAGGTAGGTGGTCGAAGCGAGGTAAGTTGTCTAAAGATAATAGAAAAGGCGGGTGAGGAGGAACATGCGGTCCCGGTAGGTATTGTCTCGGTGTGGAAACTGCAGTGCAGTGTTTCTGTTTATTTGAAGTTGCTTCAAAAGGAGCTAAGCGGTTTGGGGGATAGAAAAATGGCTAGATTTTGGATACTAATCATACAGGCGGTGGTAATGTGCTGTCTTTGCAACTTAAGTGTCTTACTACTCTAAACACCTAAATCTGATGTTTGCTTGTGCGCAATGTACCCAGGTTGAAGCCAGAACGGGAGATGACATATTGCTCGTACTGGCGCCTTAGGTTTCTCACAAGGCATAGGGAATGCTATTATACGGACCTTCAGACTTAGTCATAATCACATCATCCCTTAAATAGGGAAGATGCCCCTAGAGATGCAGGGAATCCTTGGGGGGGGTTTGGTATTTACAGTCAGTCCTTTATGCCTTCTCTTTGTACTCTGTGCCTAGGAAAATCGGACCAGGGCTTTGTGCCCATTGCGGCAGAGCTAACGGCAGAGCTAATGATAGAAATTCGCGCCACTCTGGCCAACTCGACCGGGTCACACTCTAGGTATCCAGCCAGGTCCATACACATGTCTACCGCAGACATAATTTCCGATAGCCCCTGAAAGCTCCAACGCCAACCGGCCCTTTTCCCTGTCTCTTGCTTTACAGACACAGATGCATAGCCACACGACCCTGTGATATCCAGCACCTATTTATCGCTGCGCATCAAGTTCCAGTCCTGTCAGTCTCCCCACTCTATTGTCGCATATGGGTGGGTAGATTATATGTCGCGTAATCGGTGTGCACAAAGGCCCTGTCGACGATAGGGACCGACTCCAAGACGTAGCTCAGGCTCTCGCTCAGGTCGTGGGAGTCACGCAGGGTCGTCGAAGCATCCAGGACGATGTCTACTTCGACAATGAGCTTGTCGCCGGCGTGATACGCCTGCAGGCCCTGAATTTGTTTGATGGTTTTCGCGAAGCGCATGGTGAGATACAGCACTCGGGCATTGTCAGTTTCACGCAGATATGGACAGCAGCTAAAAAGGGGACGACATACGTATGTTTCGTTGATCCGCAGTAGCGGAGAAGCCACTTAGGTTCTTGATGTGTTCCAATGACGTCTGCGACCAGTTGAAGATGACGATAAGCGACAGCAAGAGACCACCTAAAGCATCTAGCCACCAGATTTTGGCATAAAAACCGACTGTTATACGTATTAGCAACAACGACCGTGTGCTAGGGAGGGGAATCCAAATACCTATAGGAAATAGGATGGAGCCAACGTTGAAAATGACATCGGTCAAAGCGTCGGCAGCTCTGTAGCATCGTCAGACTTGTAGAAGTAACATGGAAGAGTTGAGAAGACCTACAATGCCTGGACGCTGGAGTTCTTGACCAATCGACACCATAACCAACACAGACCTTTGATGACTACTGTCCCAACCATGATACCGACGGCTGCTATTCCACTGCAAGTATGTTAGCCAGCGGATTCTCCGGGCTTTCTAGCGCAGCAGGCAGAGCGAGGTGTCAATTTGCACCGTAGACAAAATCTTAAAACCTGGGAGGCTGGATACCAAATGATGACGGGATGGGTGAAACTCACAGCTGAATCAGCTCGTGGTTCGGAGAAGCCAACCTCTGCATTGACTCTAGGGCGACTTGAACGAAAGACGTAATCATGATCACCGAGAACACCAAGACTCCTAACGGTTCGAGTCTCCGCCTCCCGACGGGGTATGCGTACTGGTCTTGCCGAGATATCAACCAGGTGGTTGTCCACACGATGACCGTGGACAAGAAATCTAACACTGCGTCCACCAAACTGGCCAGCACGGACATTGACGGCACCGATACGACGACAGCGATTTTCCCCACGAGCAAAATCACGTTCGCAGCGAAATTGACGTAAATCGCAAGCGCTACAATGGGGCTACTGCTGTCGATGTCGTCATCGTCTTCGAGCCATGGAATTTCCGGCTTCGGGTTGTCACCCCAGTATTCGTCCTCCTCATCGCCGTTGATGAAGAGTGGCGTCGTCTCCGTAGCTCGATATATGTCCCTCGGTGTCCGTTTGACCTTCTTGGTGGCGCTAGCGGCCTGGGGTCTCGCTTGTGGGTCATCATCGGCCGTGTTGTGATTCATAGATTGATACTCTGGGCTCTCGGGAGACGCTGGGGTCCCGTTGCCCGTTGCAAGTCCGCTATCCAAAGACCTCTCCTCCGAGATGGTGTCTGGCACCTCGACACCTCTGAAGGAACTCCGCGGCATGTTATTGTACTCATTTAAGAGATCGTGGGGCAAGCTACTGTCCAGCAGGCGATCAATGTACAAATACTGCTGGATCAAGTAATTGGTGCGCTCGTAATACCCCCGCACCGGCTTCTTCATGGTGCGTAACTCTTCTTCGGTCTTCCAGTACTTCGCCCAGTTGTATCTGGGATTAGAGTTTCCTATCAAGCGCATCGAGCGCATGGGCGTGCCGTGGAGGACCTGGCTCAGCCTTCGTTCTTCCGAGTGGGATCGGGGGGACCTCTGGTCACCGTATTCGTTGCTGGAGGCGTTGTGAAGTGTGCCGGCCTCCTCGTCGTCAAGCGGCAGAGGCTGAGGCATAGCGCCTCGCCATGTGCTGCCGTACTTATGAAGCGAGCCATGGGAGAGGTTTCTCCTCAGCAACTGCCCAAGAGTTCCCTGGCCTCTTGCTACTAGCGGGGGCGGATCATCTTGCAGGAGCAAGAAGGAGGCTTTGGGAAAGTGATTATGCCCCCGCGACGGAGAGCTGGAAAGTCCGAGATCGTTCTGGTGATTGTGGTAACTGTTGTCGTAGGACGCCATGATGGCCACTGGTCTCAAAGAAGCTCACCACAAAGCTAGAACGCCACTGAAGCTTTTGTCGGGTAGAGCTGTGCTTTTAGCTCCAGAATATTACAGAGCTAAGCGAAAGACGAGCGTGATCTCTTGACGAGGAAATTTAAAAAGATGCTGCAAGCTTCAGCTAAGTGCATAAACAATTGACCCCCACGCCAACAGGTTCTTGAGCCCTTGATAGCAGCATAGTGGCAAATGAAAAAAACAGAACCACGGGAAAGGGCTAGTTGTGAAGCTGAGACGACGATCGCAACTGGTTTTGAGAAGCTCGCTAAGAGGAGTGAGGGGGTCGCACCAATGCTACAGAACTTGCTAAGTTACCTACTTACATCTCGCAGTGAAGATTTATATGTCAGTAGTTTAATGTAACCTTGACGTCTGATCCCCTTGACTGCCAAGCTGCAATGCCCGATTGGGTGAGGACAAGATGAAACTGTTTCCAAGCCCGGCAAGTGAATCTGCGCTAAAACCCTCCTAGTCGTCTTACCTCTAGCGGTACAGGACCCTTAAAACATGCTGAAGCTTTTACCTATGTGATCCATAGTCACAGCGGGGATAAATAAACATCGGAGGACGAAATCGTAATATCAGTCCAGCCGAGAATATTGAGTCAATATCGCCAGAGGAACAACTGTAAGCCGGTTGTTGAAGAATTACCTACGGGCTGCGCAGTGGTTCACACTGATGCATGTCTGATGCAAAGAATTACTATTACGATCCCTGTGCCGGCATGCACGATCCCGCTGCACAGTAGCGGGCAAGAACGGTCGAGCCTTTTGTATAACGGCCTATCCATTCTTCGTGATTTCCATCATCCATGGTAGGTTCATGGCTTGAGATTTGAGTGTCTCGAGTTTGGCCATCATCACAATACATACGTTCCACGCCGTGTGAACCCCGATGCGTAAAATTCGTCTCTAGTTATATAATGCATCTCAGGTCCCGTCTATTGAGCCGCCGGTTGACATTCCTTGAAGTCTCCAATCAGCAATCCCCGCACCATGTTAACAGTAGCATACGTTTCGTGATTGGTGGGTAGCACATTTAGAACCGCAAATCCTCCGACGGGGTGTTTCCATGCCCTGACCCGTGTTAATACCGCAGTGAAGAGTTATTGATATAGGGTCCTGCCCAGCCCGTATATTCAAACTTCATATGCAGGAGATAGCCAGCATGCATTAATAGCTTCCTGGTGTTGAGTAGGCTGTTCAATGAATCCGGCCCCTCTCTGCCTACTACCCCTAGTGACCGCCAATAAGGGTTATGTGTACGAAGCAATCAAGCTGCTGCACTTGGTCCTAACGAGACCGCATGCCTGAGCGGTTTCGGCTGCTACTGCGCGCAAACCTCAGGCGTGCGCAGATCGTATGCTGTATTATCAGCTGGCTACGGACCACCTTCCCCTAGAAATAGATAAACTGCCTTTTTATTCCCTGTGCGGATGAGCCAATGGACAATTCCCATTGTGCATCTTCTCAGTTGGCTTTGGCAGTCCATCTGCTGGCGTTCTTTCTCACTTGTTGGCGATTGCATGCCTCAACGGCTGTGGCTAACGAGATCGTTATTCACCTCCGATAAGGGCTTAATACAGTAGAGTCGGGCCTCAGCATGACTCCGGTCAATACGACGGCAATCATAACCTCGCGGAACGGAAATTATCCGACCCGACCCGCTCTGGATGAATCTGGACGCGTTTCTAGAGGATTAGCGATCTCGGAAATCCGGTCACGATTCTCGCTAGGAGTCATAAAGCCACCGTGAGAACCCCGGGCCCGGGGTGAGGCCGCCAGCCGTGTCGGATGATACGACGTCTTCAAGAATGCGAGGAAGTAACGGTGCTGATGAGGACCTAGTCCTTTCAACATCATAAAGAAGGTTAGTGCTGTGGATAGGCAAGTGCGGACGGAAAATTGGCATATCTTCGAGCCGCGTTCTGGCGAGGTCCACATAGCAGCAGGTATGAATGATTATTACGAAGGGTCCCGGTTGTAAGCAGATCCTTGCCGTTACTCAACACCGACGAAAGTCTAAAGAGGGCGCAATACACACTCCTGGAGTGAGCATGGAAGAGGCTCCCTATAAGCCATCCCGAGTGCCGGGGTGGTCGTTATATGGAGAGGCATCTGAGCGCTTCCAAATCCCTAGGAACCTCCCACGAGTGCGAATAGACCATAATAGAATGCTCCCTATGCCATGACCGTATCCGGGTTACCGTCCTCTCTGAGCACTGGGTACAGACACGGAGCGCTATGTCGGCGCGTGGAAAGGGAAAGCGCAACTTCTAGCTGAGCCACTGTTCTCACCTGGTTGGTACCCTCCGGTTTTGGTTCGTTCGCGATGCATATGCTAGCTGGGTCCTTATCGAGACCGGTTGCTAAAGTCGCGGGCAGGAGGGTGGTTAGTAGACATGCTCTTACCGGATGCACGATAGTTTCAATGCCGTTTACTTGTACAAACAAGAACGGTCCCGTCGATTAAGGCGAGATTCTAATCTGATATATTCAACCTCAACGCCCGTGGTGATGGAGCATGCGCGGTGTTCTTGGTCCTTGCACTTTCATTTGGTGATGAACCCTTATATTGTTACACAGGTATTGCCCTCAGGATATGTCATATCGGTGCTTCTCTGTGGTCCCCGAGTGCCCCTTATTTGATCAAGAATTGGGCCGACCCAAGTTATGATGCCCCTGCAACCTCGCCCAGAGTCACAAATGCCAGAATAGAACAGCGGGTAGATGTGGGTTGCCGGCCCCAATAGGGTTCTATGGTAAGCTTCTTGAAATACAGTTACAGTTGCAGATAGTCGACGGATGATTTGCTTGCACCAACGCAGAGCCTTGGGAGTTGCTGGCATTCATTGGCCAATCCTAGGCTAAACAGTGCCTCAGAGCATCGATGTCCCCTTTCACCGCAAATGTGATAGGAAACTTAGCCCTCACCTCGTCGCTAACAGCTAGGAGTAGAGAATAACCCCTGGAAGTTACGTAACACCGATTTCAGATAAATCTATTGACACTAATTTTTTTGGAAAACTAACCCATACTTGACAGTGCCAATCTGATGGGCCTCGTCGTATTCTCTGTATCTATATCCGTCTGAAAGGACGGGACAATACACAAGTCTTAGGTATGGAGCACCTTGTCAACCGTGTCTGGACTCTGCGACACTGTCAGTTGAAACTATCCCCGCTACCTTGACAAGGCATCGACACCAACTCTGACGCCATAGCGATAGAATTGCAAGAATCTGAAGGCTGGTTCCTTCTGAGAGCGTATCAGAATGTGATATTGAAAGTCGATGGGATCGGAGGAGAGAGTCCTCCGGTTTAGCGGTCCGCCGAGCTCAGCTGGCTAGAGCATCGTGACGACCACTGAACTCTTAATACAATAGTCGACGTGAAGCCCCAGCGTGAGAGCTTGATCACCTAGGTATCGAACGATAGGCCTTTTTTGCGAGTCACAAACCCCAACTGAGGATGGTAACTGAACGTAGCTCGACCGCGATGGCCTGGAGATCCCGACTGAGGACGCGGCTTAGTCGTATCGCTCTATACAAGTGCTTGTAGCTCCTGTATCCAAACGATTCCAGCGGCACTCAATATCGTGTTTCTGGAGCTGCCTCAATTGGGCATATGCCTTCCTAAATCCAGCCTTTTAGGAAATCTCCTCACTCGGCGAGACGGCGCCCTCATGGGTGAGATTGGCTCTTCCTTCTCATAGCGTTTACGACCCGTTCTGGCGCCTTTGCGGGGACTGTGAACTCGTCTTAGTTCTGCTAGTTATTCTCCGCGACTACTACCCGCTGTCGGAAGCGAAGTGTTGCCTTCTAGTCCCGTTCAAAGACGTACGATACACAATTTCAGATCGGCGACCCCTTCTTCCAGAGCGGATACTCTGTCTAAAACTTCACACGGATGTCGATGACTGGAAAGGACTTTAATATCTACTCTTAGCATCTCCTACAATGAACGACCGCAACGATAACTCGGACGTTGCTAGTCCCGCCGCATTCGCTGCTGGCTGGCGCAGCGGTGTTTCAGGAAAAGGTCGGTAATGCCGGCGGCAGGAGGTATATACGTACGTACAGAAGTTGCCGCGACGTTGCTCGAAATACAGATCGACTCCCGCAACATTTCTGTAACGCGCTGCTGGAGGTTGCATGCATGGATGCTCCGCACACGCGCGCCCCAACACGCCGCATAGCGTTAGAGGGACGGAAGTCACGGAAGGGGGGATGGCCTTATGGAATTGGAAGTATGAGAACCATAAACACGAGCTAACTAGGGCAGAATTCGTTCATTAGAATTATACTGGGCAATAAAATAAAAATGGCAAAGAAATAAAGATGAAGTAGGCGCGACCTAGCATGAGTGTGAGATTCGGCCGCCCAGCAAGGTGGTGGGTGACCCGACTGGGCAGGTAGCCGGGATGGATCGCTTTTACTTTACAGATCGGTAACTTAGTCCGAAGGAATAGAGTCAGGGACGAGGACCGAGGGAACGGGATGGAGAGACAGGCAAGTCGCCTCTTTTGTTACGCGGCCCTCACCTAAACTTGCCATTCCAATGTTGCCCCGACCCGCTCATCTGTAGGTTGCTTGATGAGGCCCAAAACGACAAATCTCTTCCTATGGAATAAGAACTACATCTGTGCTAGAACTGGCATACTAAGCCGTTCTGCGAACCGCACGAGCTCCTTTGGAAGGCGACTTATTTACTGACCCGTCATAAAATCGTTTGTTGCTGGCAGTGTTGCACTATCGAGTGGCTTAACTAGGCTGTTTCAATGCGCCCGCAGCCAGGCTAAGATTTCAATTTCGGGGGTTACCCCTGAGCTATCGATCATCGGCTCCGAAAATCCCGTAACTATGCGGCTGTTCTATTCTTGTGCATTATTATCGGGCTCCAGCGCATACAAGTATGCATCAGAGTATCGGAAGTCAGAAGACTGTGAGTAATAGGATGTTTTGTACGAACTACCTGTAGACGCCCTCGAATACGAGACGAGGTAGAGAATGATCCGCAATTCCCCATGCCAGGTACCGTCTTAGGGACTATGTTATATGGGGTTAAAGCCAGCAGCGGGCGGCTCGTCTAACGATATCGGGAATAGTGGCGGCTTCACCAGGAGCGCCTGAGAACTGCTTAAAAGCACACGTGCACGCACGCTTGTGCTGATTGCTTTGGAGCAGTTCGCAAAGAAAAGGATTGCGGACCTCATATGTAAACGACAAAGAAAACTTGGGCTGCTTGATACTTTCTGGAATTGCGATTTGCAAATGTGGCTTCATTAGTCGGCGGTGGTTGGTACAAGACCAGGGCTAATGGACAGCTGGGTAACTCCGATGCGTAGAATACCGAAGAATGTACCGGTATGTACTGCATTGAAAGAAGGTTCGACTTCCGAAGCATAATTCTGACGATCGATCTCAGTTCCGGCAGAGTTGCATCGGACACTAAACGAAGTTGAGGAACGATCTGCTGACCCTTCTCAGGAACTTGCGTAATCCACATAGCGCGAGAACGCCGCGCGTATAACTCCATGAATATTGTATTACTGACAACGAGATATCGTTCGAGATATGATCCAAAGATTCGCGCCAAGAAGTAAGAGTGTTGGCAGGAGGGCAACTGCAACATCAAGACAACCAGCCTTTTATTTTGCATCAGCATTTGAGAATAGTCAGTACCAAGACTCTGTCCAGTTGGTAGGACAACGACCTGTAGTCAAATCCGTAAGAGTCCAGGGTTCTCTGATATGCATCTAACCGCTTAAGGAACTCTTGTGATTGGGTCCAGACGAAGTGAGTATGTGGAAGTCTCCGATGGATACTAGCCCAGGAACGACCTATTTTTCCGCCTATAGTTCTTGACACAATAGTCGAAAAGCTTCATCACGAAGGGAAATAATGACATGGTGAGACGTCATCTCGAAAACTGCGGTGAATCTACGTCCAGGGATGATCAAGGACGGCCCTGAGAGCCTGTGAGACAGAAAAGGTTGTGGAGGTGAGCCCCATTTTACAGCAGCCAGCATGTCATCCATCCACCCCGAAATATGCAGTCCGAGATCCTAAAAGCCTCAAGATCATCGTTGAACGAGCATCGTGAACCTGTTGTCGGGCTTTGATCGACGTTAAGATAGCTAGTAAGACGTCTCGTGTCGTTCCGGCCGATGGTTCAACCGATTAACGCGTACCTCACCAAGTAGACCAAGGTAGGAAATTCGCCGCATTGGTAGACGTCCCCTGACGTCTAGTCGACAAGATCGGTACGCAGTTTCCATCCGGCCGTGGTCGAAACGATGGAAATCCGTAGGTAGCACATCCCTTTTATGAGAACTGCAGAAGACCAGACGCACCTTGGCAGCATGGGAGCTGAGTACACAATTTCAATAAAGGTCGGTTGCGTCTACGGCGGCTGGGCAGGAGAACTTGCATGGCCGCGCCGGCGCCACCAACAAGCCATTGTCACCCGGATTATTGTCTCCCTGCCGGTCAGCTGCTTTCGCGAATTCGTATGAAGAACACTTCGCAATCCATAAGGAATGAGACCGGCAGAGCGGCTTTCGAGAGGCTGGGCTGACTGGCTACAGTAGGTGAGTAGGCAGCTTTTTGTTGAAAACCAGAGCACCGAAAGCATCCCTGGGGGCAGAGAGACCGATGTCGACATGGCCCACATCTACTGATGCACGCTCGTACCAATAAGGAAGTCTTCTCCCATCTCCTCGTCAACAATCTGCTGATCCTATGCAATCCAACCCAGTATGCGCGGTGCAGCGACTTCTTGTCGTTGCCCTCACAGGTTCAACAGCCCAAAACTGGTAAATGCTGTCGTTAAAACATGGAACGGACCGGCCTCATATATTGCAACCCCCTCTGTCCCAGCCAGGTTTTGCGTAACACACCCAGTCGTCGTTTCCTTCTCGTTGCTCTCGTTCCTTCGCGTGCGATGGGAAGCCAATGGCGGGATTCCTTGTTGCTGCGGCGATTATTTATCCAATTGGATTATCCTTTCTGCTGTACCTTCGTGACAGTTTGTCACTCAGTGTACACCAACAGGTACCTAACCGACCTGGATCTACCCAGGCAGCTGAAGCGGGCTACTCCACCCACCCAATAGAATCGAACAAAAATAGAGTAGACTAACGATGCTAGCCCCCTGCGTATGACTAGGATTCTAGTGTACATACTAGTACACTCGGCCCCTTATTTTGTTGTGGGCGAGTCTTGTAACTCTCAGAGATCTGTTTCCGATAGATTCTGTATCCTCTTACCGGGCTTCCTAACTAATTGCTTAGTAGTTAGATAGATCAATACAATAAGCAACAGGTGATAATCAGCCCACGGGCTCCATAAATACTGGGCTCCTCTCACAATCAAACAAGGATCGAGTGTATGGCTTGACAAGACTTCTCGGACCTTCGTACAGAGGCTAGACAACCAGCCCACTGAACAACCTTGGCCCTGCCTGCAGGAGGTTTGGGCGTGGGCGACGGGCGAAACCAAAAAGGTAGAATGCTCCCTCTGCCAACTGGACCGTATGTCGGGCCATGATAGCCCAGTAAGTAAGCTTGGCACTCAATGCTACCGACCGTACGCGTACAAGAGTACTAGACTAGACGGTAGATACATGTATGTATGTATGTACGTAATAGATCCCTAATCTACTGCCTCTAAAGTAGAGCATGAAAATTCACGTCTGTTGATCTCCAGTCTCTCCATACTGCACTTGTTTCTTGCCGTGTCGCTTTCCGTCATCGAATGGGTTAATCGAAGAAACCATACCATCTCCATCTCATCTTAATATTTCCATCGAAATTTTCCTCGCTTTTCTCAACTCCTGGCTAACTCACTTGCTCCTCACCCTCCTCGCCCTCGCCCCTCCCCGACTCCCCAACCTCGTTCGAACATCCTCTTAGGTGCATGGCTAGGAGTTGTCTCTGATCCGCCGTTCCATAGGATCTATCCTCTCATTGAATCTGTCTTTAATAATTTATATTTTTATATTTCGTTCACATCCCGCATACGCATCTTATCGCCTAGTGACAAGCAAGCCCCTGTCACGACTTACCGTCTGATACTTCTACAACTGCACTAACACTGGGTCTCGATCTTTCCCGCTCTGGGCCAAGGTTCTTAACAATTTCCGAGCGCTCCTGACCTCGAAGTTTCTCCTACTTCGTTCCCATTTGGTCTACGAGATTCTACCGTTCCCATACACGAGCGATCATTACTTGACCATTCTGTTTCGTATTTTTCCAGTCAGCCTCGTTAGTTGGGGTTTAACATCACCATCCTATACACTAATATACCGGGTTCATCGTCCGTTAAGGAGGCACAACTCGGTTTAATTGCACTTGAGGTAAGCGACGGAACCTTTTACTTTTAACCTTCAGACAAGAGCTACTGCAACCTCAACCTGCATCTGGCTCCAAACTCTCCAAACATCTGGGAAGCATTGCATCCTAGGTTGTCTTTTGAGTTTGTTAACCCAGTTAAGAGGGAGCATGTCGTCGTCGAACAGCTGGGGGGACAGGCTTGTTGTGGCAATCTACTACGCCCAGGTCGAGTCTATGCCACAGATATGCCCCAAACGACAAACTTGGTGTATTTCCATTAATTGAAGCAAACCAACATGTTTTTGATGAGTGGGGAGCCAGGTTCAGGCTTCCCGCCCGTACCTATTTTAGCAGGAGCTAAAGACAATGGGGCGGTTACATGTAAAGAACTTTGTTGACCATCTCATGCAGCAGTCAGACCGTTCGCGTCACGTTCCGAGACTTGACAGGGCAAACTCCGATAGCCCTACTCGAACAACAACTCGTCCACGTGAGCATCGCGATCATTCCGGCTGTCTAACATAGAATTTACAACTTCCACCTCGGGAGACTGTATACAATTCGACGATCCGCACGCCACGGAAAAGACTGGCTTATATGGGTTGCTAATAATCTTACACTCGTATATCTTTAATCGGTCTATATGCCCAGATTCCCAGTCAACTTCCGGCGGAAATCTACCGCGACAGCAGAAGATCCAAATGGAGCCATAGCAGGGCCTTCTTTCCGGGTCCTTGACCGTTCCGAGGGCCCTGTCAAGACCTTTGACGGCGGAGCTAGGATGGCCAGAGCATCAGCTCATAGACCGAAAACCAGCACGTCTGATATTGCAGCGGAAGACAACCTTTTCGCTGGGATGACAAATAATCGGTATGTGCAGGTCGCCTCTCTTTTGTCTCAGTCTGTGTCCAGTCTCACTTCGATATCATTTGATCCCGTCCCCTAAATATCGGTCCGCGAGTGATCTCGTATTGTCTCAAGCGTGCTTGGGCAATCCCCATGATTGAACTTCCGGAGCTCTAGTGACGAATTTAGGGCCCCATTGTCTCACATGACGCCCTTTCGTGCTGGGCTTACTGTGATTGGCCTGTGTAATTTGCTGACCGTATCCAGTAGCAGTGCTAGTTCCAATACTACCAAGACGACATCGGACAACTCTTCTCGTCACAGCGCCGCCTCCACCGCTCCTTCATCCACGGATTATCCGCCTTACCCACCGCAGAATGATGATGGGAAAACTGTCCCTCGAAAGCCCGTAGCGTTGGAGGACATCCCGCCAGTTCCTAAGTCCTCTAGTGGCTTCCTGAGGCAAGCGGGCCGTACCTTTTCTTTCGGGAATAAGAAGAATTCGATGTCATCGATACCTCCCGATGAGCCAGTTCCGGCCATGCCAGAAACGCTCTCGAGAGACCCTGCGACGCCAGGTGGCCGCCCCCGTGCCCCTACGACGTCTACTGTTAGCACGGAAACGCCGCCGCGGGTTGATGACAGGGATTTCATGATGGATCTCGGCGGCGAGTTGAGCAGCATGCTTTCGAAATTTGACAAGCGATCGAGTGTGGCGACTTTGAAGGAGCGTAACTTGACAGCTAACCGAGGCCTCCAACCCTCACCTCTAAAACTGGATGCCTCTGCTCGGGTTGAACCACCGCAGCATTCTTGGAATAGTCAGACTTCGCATGATGGGTTGTTGGATTCGGGACGGGCTCATTCCCCACCCAGGACTCACCGTGCTGCGCCACCACCGGACCCTCAGCATAATGCTGGTCCGTCGGACCGCCGCCAATCCGAGGACGATGAGGACACAACGCTGTTGAGAGACTCCCTGGCAGCTACTCACTTCCTAAACAGCAGTGCGACCGTTACCGGTGATGCGACCAGCAGGTATCATAAGAGCCATGACGGATCTTCGAGATTCAGGCGCACGTTGACCGAAACCTATGAGGATGACGAAAACATGTTTGCAAACTCGTCAGCCCGCCGTGATAAGTTCGTCCCCAACTTTGGGATGCGCTCCAAGACCGATCCGCAGACCAAAGTTATGACTAGAGAGCAGTTTGAGCACTATCGCGCCGAGAAGGTCAGGCAGGAGAGGATGGATGGCGCCAAGAAGGACGGATCCGATAGTGAGGACGACGGGGTGAATTATGATGATGACGAGGAAGACGAGGCGGAGAAGACTCGGAAACTTGCAAAACAGCGCCAAAAGCAAGAGGCACACATGACGGTCTATCGGCAGCAGATGATGAAAGTTACTGGAGAGTCCACCTCGAATCCTGCGCCGGGACGACCCTCGCTGTCAATATCGATGAGCACCCCGAATCTAACTCTGAATGACGGTGTTGAGAAGAGTAGATCAACATCGCCGCCTTCCGATGCTTCGTCGGACGAAGATGTTCCACTCGCCATTCTTCAAGCACACGGGTTTCCTAATAAAGCTCGCCCCCCCACGCGGCTCACCACGATGCCGTCGAATCCTAATCTCAGACCCTCGATGGCGCCGCCTCCACACGTGGCTGGCCCGGGCTCTGTTAGTGGCGAAGGCAGTGTCGCGAATGGCGGCAGTGGTGGGCACCTGCCGCCCTTTGCCAGGAAGCTACCTCAGGATCCGTATCTTGGAGCAGGCCTCATCAACAGGCCTCCCCGAGAGTCTTTTGCCCTTGGAGGAGGCGCGCCCGCTGCGAACCAGAATGCACCACTGCCTACAGGCGGTCTAGTGGGCGTGATTGCCAGCGAGGAACGTTCGAGGGCTCTGAGACGTGGCAGCCCGGCAGTCATGGCGCCCAACTTTCAGATGAATGGAGGCTTCGATCCTGTCGCCGGAATTCCTCCGCAGATGATGTATCCAACGAACGTGCCGCAGGTGCAGACTCCCATGATGACTCCGGGTGATCAAGCACAACTGCAGATGACGCAGCAGATGACTCAGTTCATGCAAATGCAAATGCAGTTCATGCAGTTGATGGCCACCCAGGGCCAAGGACAAGCAGCCGTGCAAGGACAAATGCGCCCTCAAGGGCATTTGCCCACCCAATCTGTAGGGTCCCTCCCCGATATATCGCGGAACTCGTTCCTTGAAGACTCGATGTCTAATGGCATGGGCAACGGAACGGGTCTAGCACCCCCCAGAGGGGAGAACCAGATGCGCACAATGAGCATGGTCCAACCAAGCTCGGCTTCTTGGATGCAGCAGGCCCCTCAGCAAGGGCTTGCGCCGTCGATACGCGTCCCCGGAACTGGCTACGCGCCGTCGATCGCTCCTTCGGAGCGCAGCAACATCGGTTTGCCCGGGCGTTACCGGCCAGTTTCGAGCGTCATGCAGGCTGACCAGGGTGGTCGTACGTCGACGATGTCGGGTGCGCTTCCTAGTATGACTTCAAAGCTCCGTACGGAGGTCCGGGCGAAGCCGGTGTCGGATAAAGACGACGACGACGATGACGAGGAGGGATGGGAGGCGATGAAAGCCAAGCGAGAGAAGAAGAAGAGCGTGTGGCGGTCCAAAAAGAATTTCGGAGACGAAATCGGGGCCCTCATCAACTAGGCGGGTCGCGTTTGCATTCCACAGGTAATCCCAATCAATCAATTGTCTTATCGGTTTAGAGAAACTGGGGGGAGTATCGGCATGAAACCAGGCGAGGCAGCAAGAGCGCAACTGCATTGTTATTTAGGGGGCGCCGGCCGTTAATATCTTCTTTTTTTTCTGGTTAGACGACGATACAGAGAATTGGGTCTCCCTCTGAATATAATCCACCACCAACCAGCATCACTGAGCAGAAGATCAGGCTTATTTCGAGGCTCGAGGCAGGAGGGAGAGCACGCACCCTATCCTATTCGGGGGAGGATCTTAACTACCTGCGCGTGCATAGAGATGAGGTGAGGAGAGGAGGCGTTTCAGCCGTTGTCCGGACCCATGGTGCGGGAGGATGAAGTCTCGATAGATAGACGGGGCCTACCATACCAGTAATCTAATACCTTTGAAACCGGCGTCGGACTGCCATTTTACCTACCTAACTCTATGCAAGTAGAGCCGATAGCGAGATATTTTATGACGAAGCGGAGTCTTAAGGCACGTGGGGCAAATTTACTTTGACGATAAAGCTATGGACGTGTTTCAGATTCAGAGTTTGCGTGCCTCAGCATTGTCTTCCGGATCTGCCCTGCGGCGTATAACATATGCTTGGCTGCCATACATATCCTATCTGTGCTTGTTCAGATTTTATGCCAGCCTCAAATTGGCTATATTTACGTCTTTGTTTCTGGTATCTAATGTTCCTAATATCCAAGCCAAGCGTCGTTACGCAACTCGCATTCCTTCGACTTTTCCTTTTCACCTGCTTCTTTCATTCCTTTTCCTCATCCGCACTCCCCACCTCACCACCCCATGCTAACTGTACTGGCCCACTCACTCAATCTTGCCCCGGGCCCAGGCGGCGTGCTTGACGCCGAGCTCGACGGCGGCAAGCCCCCAGTCCTCGCCGTGGTTATGGGAGCCCGAGCCCCTGAGCCCCGCGCGGGCGCGGGCCTGGTCGTCGCTGAGCACGGTCAGGACGCCGAAGACCACGGGCACGCAGAGGTCGAGCCCCACGCGCATGAGGCCCTGCGACACGGCGTCCGCGATGTACTCGAAGTGCATCGTCTCGCCCTTGATCAGCACGCCGATGGCGACGATGGCGTCGAAGGGCTGGTTGGACGATGCGGAGGAGGAAGTGGGAAGGGAGGTTAGGTCCGTTGTCGATCCGCCCAGCAGGTCGCCCGCTGAGGCTGTGCCCGCTGTCGATTGCTGGATCCGGGAGGCTGCGTAGAGTCTGATGCGGGGCGTGGAGTTGTTAGCCGTTCCTGGGCTTGACTGTCTGGGGATATAATACGTAGGAGGGGAGGGGAATGTGTGTAGCCAAGGTAACTTTAAGATAGAAAGAAGTAAGTCGGAAGGTAGGCAGGCCTATTGCCAGCTGTAAAGAAAGGTTTCGCCCACCTCTGCACGGCGATGGGTAGCTCCCACGACCCCGGCACCGACTGCACGACGATGTTGGACTCCTTGACGCCGCACGCCAGCAGCTTGTCCACGGTCCCCTTCAGCAGCGGCTCGATGATGCTGCTGTTCCACCGCGCGTGCACGATGCCGATGCGCAGGCCGCTGCCGTCGTGCTGCTCCGGCGTCGGGCCCTTGATCGTCGTCGTGGTCGCCATAGCTGCTCCTGCTGAGTTTTCTGGTGGTGGAGGGGGAATGCAAACCGAAAGTGTGCCGCTAGCTGAGACGGACGAGATTGACAGGCCGGATCTTGTGTTCTGGACTGTCTATCTGTCTGTCTGTCTTTAGCTTTCGGCTGGAACAAACGAGGTGGGATGGCACAATGGAGGGATGCCGCCGTAGCGCTGGGCAAATACGCTAGCATCGGAGCTGTTGACTTTGCGCAAGATGAGATCATCGCACTAAATGAT